>VZRR01013053.1:721163-739680 GCA_013398015.1 Oreocharis arfaki | reverse complement strand
CCGTTATCTATGAGTCCTTTGGCAAGGCACAAATGCTCCCATTAACAAAAGATGGTCCGGAGGGAGGAGGCAAAGAAACATTGCCCCACCTGGTTTCACAGCTCATGAAGATGGTAATAGAATATACTGCAACCCAGGACATGGTGTCCTCAGGGGTCAGTATCGAAACAGGTGCCGTTTTAACACTGCTCTCACTGACATGCGCAGTGAGACTGAGCGCACCCTCAGCAAATTTAACTTGTGACACCAAGCTGTGTGCTGCAGTGGACACGCTGGAGGGAAGGGATGGCATCCAGAGGGGCCTGGGCACACTTAGAGGTGAGTCCACGAAGTTCAACAGGGCCACGTACAAGGTTCTGCACCTGGGTTGGGGCAATCCCAAGCACAAATGCAGGTTGGGTGGAGAAAGGACTGAGCCCTGGGGAGGACTTGAGGGTGTTGGATGACAAGAAGCTTGACACAAAGCAGCTGTGTCTGCAGCCCAGAAAGCCAACTGTGTCCTGAGCCACATCAAAAGCAGCATGGCCAGCAGCTCAAGGGAGGTGATTCTCCCCCTCTACTCTACTCCCATGGGTCCCCACCTGGAGTGCTGCATCCAGCTCTGGAGCCCACAAAATAAAAAGGACATGGACTTGAAACAAGTCCAGAGAAGAGACACGAAGATGATTAGAGGGCTGGAGCATCTCTCCTAGTGAAGACAGGCTGAGAGAGTTGGGTTTTTTGGCCAGGAGATATTTGAGCAGCCTTCCAGTACCTAAAGGGTGTCTACAGGAGAGGTGGAGAGGGACTTTTTACAAGGTCATGCAGTGATGGGACATGGGGATGGCTTCAAACTGAGAGAGGGTAGGTTTAGATTAAATCTTAGGAAGAAATTCTTTACTGTGAAGTTGCTGAGGCACTGGAACAGGTTGCCCAGAGAAGTTGCGGAGGCCCTATCCCTGGATGTATCAGACAGGGCTTTAAACAACCTGATCTAGTAGAAGCTGTCCCTGTCCATGGCACCCCCCGAACCAGATGGTCTTGAAGGTTCGTTCCAACCCAAACCATTCCATAATGTTAATCTAGCAAAATTAAGAGGCACAAAGATTCTACTCCAGCAGAGTTTGAGGTTTCTATGTATAGTGAACATGTTTCTATTTGAAATTATGATTTTGTTTAAAAGAGTATGGAGAAAAGTATGTGTAGGATCAGGTGACTACTGATCCTGCAAGTCCTTGACTATAAACTACAAACCTCCAATTAACTTCAGCAGTGTAGTGCAAAGCACACTGTTTTTAATGATTTATTTCTCTTACAACAAAAACTAACAAGGGATAGCATGCAGATTCCTGCATATCATCAAAAGTATTTAAGGGGAAGTCATGTGTAAGATTATCATTTAGGTCACATCAAATACATTGTATACATGACATTCCTATTTTTGGAGAGTTAAAAAAATCAGACGGAACCTCTAGGACTTGCAAAATCTATGAAGTCCTTTCCTATTCGAGTAGGTATGATCATAATATGAAATACATAAACAGAACTGAATATATTATACAGGTAAATAAAATGATACAAATTCAAAAGTTATTATACACTTTTTTCCTGTTACAAAGACAAGGTTGCTCTGCCCTATATTTTGTAAACTACTCGCTTTGAGAAACATCAGGATATGCCTCAAGTCTGAGGCTAGTTTTCAGGACATGCAGTCCCACAACTTAAAGCCACATTTTAAAATCCAAATATTTCAAAAGAGAAAGGACAGATTCAAGAATCAAACTAACACTTGTAATTCAAGTAGTATCAAAAAGCTTAGAGTATGCTGACATTTTAATTTCAGGAACAGAAGAGATTCACTCAATAACATGATTTAGCTACACAGTATGATCTGAATACAAGTGCTATTATGGTTGAGAAAATGGTATAGAACAGAACAGCCTCATTTTCAAGAGGAGATTGAAGCTACCTCAGGGGTCAGACAGTCTATGTTATTTTCCATCTTTGACTTAAAAAGCTACAGTTAAACAAATGATCAAACCAGCTCCTTGCTTGAAGAGAAGTGGAACTGTATTCAACACTAGAATTTCGAGTTTGCTCCTATTGTGTTCTACTTAGTTATGCATTTTGTCACTTAATGTTGAAGCAATATCTTTCCCTGATCGTAAACACCAGGGTATTTCACCTCTGTTAAATTAGCTATCTTACTTTCATCCAAAACATAGTCTCATCCACAATGATAGAGTTCCTATATATGGAATAAAAAAATTTCAGACATACAGGGATCTTCCAACCCACCGCTCACTTCCTTCTGACTATAATCAACAATGAGAGCCTTGGAGTGTTTCTCTGCACCCAGACCCTACCTCACACGTGGCTCCTGCCCTCAGGCTTTCACAGGAAAGAAATGTGAGCAAGCAGATGAAAAACAAAGCATTCATCAGACACCTTCCTAAAGTGAGAGAGGGGGGGAATCAGGGCTGAAAAGCACATTAGCCAACAAATCTACCTCTCCAAGTTGGACTTTGCCTATGGTCTGTGCAGAAACAGATTCTAAGCCTCAGAGGAAGCTCTGTCTTTAACAACCCCAAGCTGAATTGATAATTCACTTTCTTTTGTAGGTTTTTACTTCAACAGAAGTACACAGAAGACGGGAAAGCAACAAAACTCCCAGCCTCAAACCATCTGCCCAAGACACACTGATTTGGGCTTCTCTGGACCATGCAAAATATAGCCTAGACCCCAGGCCCGCTGCTTGAGCGCATCCCCACAGCTTCCTTTGAGATAAGAAATGAGAGTGAACACAAATAGCACGCCATAATCCTGCCCAAGCAGAAACAATACCTGCAACAGAGCGGGTTCAGGCTTTCCTTCACAGTACAGAAATACATATGTGCTATCTTGGCATTACATATACACTGAAGACTAGGACTTTACACTAGGCTACACGAAAGAAAAAAAAGTTCCCCATGCTTTTAGAAAAACATGTACTGGAATATAAAATGCTTTGCAAACTTGTCAGTTACATCGTTTTTTTCATACCGTAAAAAACTTTATAAGAACATTCTAGAATTTTGAAAGTGGCACACTTCCTTAACCTTTAAAATGTGTTTATATATATATACATGTAGAATATTTTAGTATATATAATGTACACATTGACAAACATCTGGCATCAAAATGAAATCTTTAAACTTGATGTTAATTAGACACTTTGTGACAATTTCACACAGTAATTTGTTTCCATTCTGACTTACTCAAGCTGTGGAGAAAAATTTCTGACCTTATCAGAACCTTAAAACCCAATTATTCACCCAGTTATGCTATGTCAGTGTTAGTCCCCCAGTAACACAGATATTCTTTGTGTCAAAGTTAAGGATCTCAGAACAAGCTACATGAGCCAGTGACATTTAAGGTTTCAAAACTCACTTGTGGAAAATTTACAAATGCTCCTATGCCTCTGCATATGGAGATAGTATCCCTCCATGGGAGTCAATTCAAAACAAAATTCGCAGTTAAACACATTATCAGAAGGAATTAGTAATTGAGAACTAACTAAGCCTAGACACTTTAGACTCAATTTGAACAAAGTGAACCTCTTTTGAAAGACTTAAAAATCAACTGGAAATGTTACAATATTGTCCTCTGAAACCAAAACTAGGATAACTGCTATCATTATTCTCCTCTCAAAAAACAACATAACTGTGGTTCTCAGCAGGCCAGGTATCATTTTTGTGAAACTATTATGTTTGTGGTTCTCATAATGGTTTATTGACTTGTCCCTGACTTCTCTTTAATTCCATTATCTGTAGAAAAATATTTTCTTATAATGAGTGAATTGAGGTTTTGAATAATGAAGACTAGTGAAGACATAAGGGAAGAAGTCATAGGGAGCTACAGGAGTAATTGAAGAGTCTCTTAGTGGAGGCAAGTTTTTCCCCTGAAGTTCTACTTGCTGAATATACTACCTTCTGTGCTGATAAAAATGAACAAAGGCCCTCTGAACAGTCTTGTAATATTGTGACTCCTATAAGTAGCTGAGCAGCTGCTACCCTCATTAAATTAAAGATAGTAGCAAAATGCAATCGATCTTAATTTGTACAGTGATGAGCTCTGAATAGATTGCTAATTGTCCTAGTAGACATTGATTTTGTGTTTCTCCTGTAATTCTTCATTTCTTCCCTAATCTTGTGACAGACATGAAGCACAGGAGACCAGGAAACTGCCCCCCAGGATATGGTGCCACCTAGAACATAAATTCAGGCTGGTTTCTTTTATATGCTATAGAAACATCTCCATTGTTTTCATGACAATACGACATTTATAACTCAAAAGTGCAAATTCCTTTTCACTGCAGCCACCTGTACTATGCCTCATCCATGAACAAAGATATATTTTTTTGGTACTGCACACTACAAATTAGTGTAACTTATCACTGACAAGTGACCAATTCAGATCTCTAAAACAAGGAGACTATGGCTTCAAATAAAGTGAAAAAATAGCTGTGAAAAATGCAATTGGCGTGTAAACAGGTGTCCCTACACAAGATGCATATTCATCCAAAGACATAACAGATATTATCCAGAACATATTCTGAGTTAAATGTGTCATCTTAAGCCAATCTCTACCAGTTTCATTTGCATAGGCATTTTATCACCATGATGCCTGCCTCAAAAAATGGTCAACATGTACATCATGTATTCGTCAACAAGCAGAAGACTGAGAAGGAAAGGGGAAAGAAACAGTGACCATTTAGCAGTGTTTGTAGCAATAAACTTCCATCCATGTGCAACATGAAAGTGGTAGAGTCACTGGGATTCAAAGAGCAGCATGAGCACTCAACTGTTCCAAGTCCTCATGTAAAACTCACATCAGTGTCATAAACCCTTTGCCACACTGACTTGCAGCCATCTCCAAGGAATACAATGACAATCACACTGAGCACATCTGTGCACAGAACAGATAATGTGAGAGGGATGAATGGTTTATTCCTTAGAAGCACAAAAAAGTCTTCAGGCTTAAGAGGCACAGGTGCACCAGATCAAATATTAATTGAATTTAGGTACTTTGGTCTTTCCAAGGGCCTAGACATAGCAATGCTTTCAACTGTGGCACTCAATTCTTAAGCATCTTGAAAGTACAATAAATCACAAGAGTGCTGAGAGGTTTTTCTGTTTGTCCCTTAATAACCCAGGTGGCAATTACAAATACATAGAGAGGATTAACAAATCTCCTCACACAGACTGGACCTTTGAAAAAGCAAAATAGATGCCTTTACCTTAAACCCACTTGGGAGTGCAATTCAGACATCTTGCTTTTACATTGCTAAAAAAAAGTGGCCTCCCCCACTTGAAATTCACAATCTTTAATTGTGACTAATGCTTTGAAACAGTTCAAAGGAAAAAAAACCCATGCAACTCTCTTCATTTGCAGTACAGCTGGCAGGTGGTCTAGCTACTCAACTGCTACAAAAGTACAGCTTGCAAGGATCTTTCTCACCCATCAATTGCTACAAAATGCAAAACTCTTCAGTTGAAGCTGCTTCAGTCTAGAAGGAAATAAGAGCTTCTACAGGACTAAACATAGAAGTTCATACCCCAGCCCTACTGATTAGGGCAACAAGCTGGATTCCAGCTCCTGCTTCAGTGCATGCTTGTGTTTCACTAACAAGGATCTATGTGACTCTCCATCCACAAACAGTTACAGACATCCAGTCAGTGCACAACAAATTGTACTGTTTGGAGAGGAGAAGTTTCAAACTGAAAAAAAAATCCCAAAGCACCCCCAAACCACAAACCATCTGTAACTTCACAGTCAGGAACTCTCACTGACAAAGGGAATGAAATTCTGTCCTCCCATATTCCAGAAAGTAGTCTGTCTAACCACTACTTGCCAGGCAGCTTCACAGAGAGAAGTGTGGGTTCTGAACTACAGCAAGAGCACCCTGCCACAATCTTGAGCTAGGCAGCCCTACAGGGTAAGCATCCTAATAAGTACCAAGGACAGAAACATAGCCGCTAGTCTTTTAGTTAGAAGTTTATACACCAGGAACCCCATATTCATAAGCAGCAACCTCCCCACACATTATACAGGATACCTGTGTGTCCAGTTTGAGATAGTGAATTCCAAAAGGAAGCAAGAACTTTTAAATTATGTTACTAAAACTTTATTATGATAAGGATTGTGACAATTCGATTTTCTCATCAAGTTGAATGAAGCTTTTCTCTTTTTTTTAATGTTTTAGAAATGCCGAAGTACTACCAAGTAGCCAAGAACAAGCCACATGGTGCTGTTTTCCTCTAAGGACTCAGTAAAAGCAGAAACAATACAACTTTCTTTATCAATAATCAAATGTCCGGAGTTTAGAATGTTTGGACTGCATATCCTACAGTACCTACAACAAGTGAAGTCATGCATCTGGTGGGGAAAAAAAACCAAAATGCAGTGTTTGATAGAAATGGCAATATTGAATAACATCAGTATCAATGCACTTGTAAATAAGTTGTATCACCCAAGAATCACAAATAAGGTGTATCTTACCATCTCTGGCTCCAAATCAGGAAGATCTAGTTTTAAACTAACCATCAAGATACAAGAAAATATATGACTTCATCTGAAATAAGATAAAACCAGATTTTTCTAGTCAAGTCATTACATCAATCTTCTGTAAACCATCAAGAGCTTTTCTCTCACTATGAACAAGCCATTGTTTTGACAACCTTTTTAGACATGCTGAGAAGCATTTTTTAAATAGCAAGGACATTTTAATTGTGGATGACATGAATCAACTATGTGAAAGAACAGCTGCATCTTCAGATGACATGAAGAAAAGCGTGATCTGGATGCAAAGGAGGGTGAAACATTCTTTTATTGAACATTTACTATTTTTCTGCAAGTTCTACTTCAGAAATTTTACAAAAAGTTTTACCAAAAGAAAACAAGGTGCTAGGGATGAAGCTATTTTATGTGCATCTAGAGCCTATGTTAACCTGTTTCAAAGATTGTCTAAAAAAATGAGTTGTTTTCTGTTCACCAAAGCACACTGCTGCTCCCCTGAAGTTGGGGATGAGAGAGCCCAGTGTTAAATTACTCTGATTTCATGAGTCTAGAAACTGAGCCTTCTCATTTTATGTTTTATAATTGGAAGCAAACACTGGAGTACAAACTATGAAACTCAGTCTTTGCAGCTTAGGCATATTCTAATTATTCTTGTAGGATTACTACTTGTGTCTTATACAAAAGCTCTCATATGCAGGAGGAGGCCTCAAGAATTTAGACAGAAAGTGAACTACAAAGCATACCTTGAACACAAGGACTTGCATCCAGCCTCTGGCATGCTGCCATCAATAGTAATTACTGCTCGGTACTTCAGATACCACAACAAACACAAAACAAGAAGGCAATGTATGCACTCCAACGAATATTTGGTATTGCATACACTGTTGTTCTAGCCACTGCAGACACTGTTCTCTCCTAGGCAGAGAAGTGACACAAGGTCACCATTTCCCATCTTAAGCAAGTTACTAAGACACAGGAAAGGATTACAAGATCTTTAAAAGTTATTGTTGGATGTACTACAGTGCAATTTATACAAGAGTGAGAGCACTTCAAACCTGAAAACTCAGCACTTCCAGTTCAATCTAGGCTGGGAGTTGACCAGGGTAAAACCAACAATTGTCTGGTGAATGAGAGCAATATAAACCAGTTCAGAGGCATGAAAAGAAATGTCACTCAAAGGTGTGTTAAATGTAAACTACCAGATAAAATTAATATAAGCTTAAAAGGAGGGAAAACCCTTCAGAAAATTCCAAGAATTCAGCAGAATAGAAGTATTTTTAGGTGACTTTTCCTAACACAAGGCATTGCTACAAAGCACATGAGGTAGACACATGCAACATAGATAAATGGCAAAATAGGCCAAAAGCATATTTTTGAGAAGTATAAAATCTCTCCAGAGTAAAAGGAGAAGAATTTGCAAAATCAGTTATAAACAACAATTCTATTAAGATGATGGAGTCCATCCTCTTTCCTTTAGGAAATTTTGAAAATACTCTTATACATCACTCAAATCTCGTATTCCTTCTTATAATATTGGATTCTCCACACAACAACAGACCTTAAGTAAGCCAGCATTTTAACAATTTTAATTATTGAAACCTCACTGCCAGTTTTTCAGGAACTTGTAAAACCAAGATTATATCCAGACAGAGAAAAGTCAATTGACAGTCAGGCAAAAGAGACCACCTCTGTGGAAAGCAGAGAGTAACATGGCTGATAACATATATAGGACTATAATTGGCTCACCTTCTGGGAATACTGAAAAATAGAGAAATAAAATAACTAACAGGGCAATAGTGGAAAATCACTTTCTGTACTGTTGTAAATGTCTTGTCTAAAATGTTTAAAATACAATCAACTTCTAAATTAATTCAGCTTGGCACAAGCAATCCAAAATCAGCTTACAAGTAATTCTGAAACTGAGAAAAATATACTATTCCCACAATCTGTATACTATTTAGCAACCAAAAATCTTCATGAGCTATCAAGATCAAATTTTCAAAGCAGCTTCTTCCAACGACAACTGATTTTTTACTTGAAATTTAGTTTCCAGTGCAAATCTCAGCACCCTTGTCCAGCTATGCACTCATGTAAAAAATATAGATAGGCAAGAGGCTTGAATTTATATTTTCTGCAATTTCTTCTCATGGGATGAAATGCCATGGATACAAATTACAGGGAGAAAATTACTAGATTAGACCTCAGATCTCTGAATATTTAGCACCATAACATTCTCTGCCTTGAAACTATTATTTGCAGATTGTGGAAAGAAGCTTCTGCCTTAAACTGCAAGAAGATTCCCCTAAGGAAGGGCAATTGTGTCTAAAAACTGCTTCCACCAAGGCTAGTCCTATCAATTCCTTAAAGCGGGGGTGAAAATCCTATTATTTGGCTTATACCTTTCAGAGCTTCAAAAGGTATCCTTTGAAGATGAAAAAAAACTTCTGAAGTGACCAGTTACGCAAAAAACGTTTTAAAATGACAGGTTATTAGCAGTACTGCATTCTTTCAGTTATTCTGTAAATAGGGAAGTAATCAAAGACACACAGGGATCTGAAAAACACGCCAGTGAAGTTAAGGCATTTCCCACTTCTTCTATACAATAGTTTTTGCTAAGTAAGCAGGAGCATTCAGCTGGACAGCTTCCCTCTGAACCATCCAGCACTGCACAGCACACTGTCAGGCTTCAAAATATCTCATTAAGCCCCCACCAACTTTAATACCCCATGGATTTCAAGACCTTTCTGCTACTTTCTGCAAGATTAGCTTAATTTTCAGTCCTAGAATTATTGAGTATGCTCACTGCTCCTGCAAGAGACAAAGAATAATTAGAACTGGTCAGGCTTTCAGGTTGTCTCAGTGATATTCAACCATATCTGTAAACGTCACAGTGAAGCATACTGAAATACTATGTAACCAAGTCTCTCCCTTTATCTACTAAGAGCAAACAAACCCAAAATATTTTAAAATCTGCAACCATTTAATACTAAATGAAATAAACAGAGAGCCACCAAACCAAGAAAGGGGATTTGGGAGGGTCGAGTGGGGCGTGTTAAAATTTTAAGTTTCACGTGAAGCTAAGCTTAAAATTTTGATACAGCTTTATCCAAATCAAAGACTTCATTTGACACAATACTGATAGATCACAGAGGAAGATTAGTAAAAATTATTTTTCAAGTAGGTAATTCAAAAAACCTTTAGAAAACTCCACCAGTACCTAAATAAGCATGAAGGCAGGGTATGTGAGGTATTATCAGAAACTGATCAATGTACAGTAACATCTCTACTTTGAAGCTGTTGTTAATTTTCATTTCAAGTGCGAAAAATATTGGAAAGCGTTTGACAGTGGGATTCATTTAATAAACAAATGTTAAAGTATCTCACACATTATATTCCTCTCACCTCCAGCAGTCACATTTATTTCCACTCAGTGCTGGCCACAGTCCAGATGTCTAAACGGAAATGTTTACAGTTCCTCACCTATAACTCTCACTCCTTCCACTCTTAGAGGCTCACAGCAATATTCATCTTCCCCCCTCCACCCCCAAAAAAGTAAAGCTCAGCTACAGAACTTTCTCAAGAGTATTTCACCACCTCTGGACGCAGTAGTGCCAAGAGAATCAGGTCACAGAAGTCAGAACTGTCAAGGGGATGAACAGCTGGGGAAGGCTCAAGCCATCCCATAGGAAATCCTCAAAGCATGTATAACACACCACAGCCCTGGAAGCCTCAGGAGCTGCAATACAGCCCATCAAAATAACAGAGATTAAAAATCCTGATATTTTACCAAGCTCGACAAGCCTAAGGTCCAACAGCAGATATCCAGCACAGCACTCCAACAGTCTTTCAGAGACAGATAGGTAGGAATCAGACACATGCTTCCTTCTTGGAATCGTGGCAGGTCCACAGCACAAAGTAGGGAAAACTTCAAAGCTCCTTCAGTCTGGCATTTTAGTTTTCTGGTGACTTGAAAAATAATCATAAATCTCTAAGAGCCATGGATAATACACGATACTGTGGAACATGACAGATGTCAAGAACCCATAGGCAAATCCCAAGAACACTCAGTAAGGTGATAAGTTTTCTAAATAACACTTTTATATGTGTGTATCACCCCTAGCTCTCTGTCTGTCGTAGCTGTAGTCAGAGCAGAGCTGGTATCTTGACTGATGCCTAACACAAGTCCAGTTTCCTGAAACGTTATTGCAAGTATCAGCCCAGAGTGCCTGCACAGGAAATGTCTGACTTTCCTAAAAGCAAAAGTACATTCATTTAGCTCCTAATTCCAGCTACTTCAGGGAAGCACAGAACATGCATCAATCTTTCCAAACAGCTACATGTCTCACCTATGTGATAATCACTCCACGAATTCCTGCATGCCACAAAGAATTTCTCTAAATTCATATGAAAAATCAGAATGTTAATTCACAATTGCTAGAATCCCAAGAACACTCTCACAAACACAGCTCATAATTTATAGACAACATTGCCCTAAAAGATCTATCTATAAGCACTGGCAACAGACTATTCCCTATTTCTCCCCACTTCCACAATACAGATGAAGCATTAGCCAGAATTACTCTAAAGCTATGGCCTGGTTGTATAAACAGTTACTTCAATGCCTCAGAGAAATTAAGGAAATTCAGAGATATTCTAGAGATTAAAATAAACCATTTAATTATGTCATTTATTGAATTAGCCTTATAAATATTCTTGTTTTCTAGATTTAGTTCCATCATTCCACAGTTCATCTTACTTGTACCAACCTCTGCCTCAGTTTAAGTAATTAATTGGACTAATTTATATAACTTAATTCCTGAGTAGTTAACTTCTGCAGTTTAATTGCTGACAGCTTAAGAAAAAAACACTTTCTAAACCCATTTTAAAAGTGGTGATTTATAGCATGAATGCAATAAAAACAAAAGACAAAACGAAAGCAACTGCAGAGCTAAGAGCTTTTGGTGAATGCTAAAAGGCCATTAAAATGCTGTTCATAGTCTATATGATACAGTCAATTTTATCATTCTTTCTGTGAATGCAATTGCTTCCGCCGAATGTGCTGACAGAGAGGTACAAGTCCACAGATTGTTGGTGCTTGCAGAACTGTTTGTCATTTTTAAATTTAGTGGTGTATGAAAAAACACAGAAAGCTAGTGTGATTTACAAACCGAGATTGTAAAAATGAACTTAGCTGAGGCTGTCTCTTCGACGATTTTGAATCATGCCCCAGATAAGCCAGAAGGAAAAGAGATGAGGAACTTGTCTGGGACACAAACACTGAAGTACAAAATACGTTAAACAACAATAGCACAATGAAGACTCACTTGACACAGGAATAAAGCTTGTTTACAAAGTGAAAGTGAAGAGTTCAGCATCAGAAGAAACTGGCTGTACTATTTAAAAAGAATATAAAACTATCTTTTGTAAAACTTTCATTATTTGATGATAAATTAATATAACCTTATTCAATCAATCTGTCATCTCTAAAGGAGGATTTTCCAAGATTACCAGACTTGTAGAACTCACGATTTTGCTTTCATCTGTCTTGTTATTCCAACAGATAATACATCATTCTGATTGCCCTATGAAAGTTACATTATGCATTACAGCATTAGACACAGCAGCAGCAAAACACTTAGTCACTGCCTAAAGAAGAGTTTAGTTAAAAACATAATAAAACCAAAAAAACCCATGACATTTTGCACAAAGCCACATGTAGGTAATAAAATACACTCTGGTTATGACCCAAACAGCTTGATAAAGGATCTCCTCTGAAATGAGAGGAGAAAGCTAACTAAGAAGCTGTTCCATGTAATATGAAAGAACATGACACAAAAGGAACTAAAATGAGACAATTTCAACGAATCCATGACAGAGCTGTAGGTACAAGAGGAAAGCATGACAGAGAAACAAGGGCCTGAGGAATGAAGAGCCTGAGAGGGAAAAGAAGAAAAAAACTGAGATGATGGCCAAAGCTCCCGCAGCTCTTCAGCATTTAGGCAGATATGAATATACTTCATAAGGAAGGATCACCTTGACCACCTGCATGGAAAGAAGCCCAAGAATCTGCACAACAATGCATATTTTTCATTCTTGGAATTGCAGGGCTCAGCATTTGTTTGAATAAGAATTACAGAGTAGAAAAAGATGCTGTAATTAAAACAGACTTTTCTTCAACCTGAATTTTAAAAATGAGCATTATAAGAAGAAGAGCGCGTTTAAAAATTTCATTAGGAAAGAGTAGCCACATGTAGCAATTGTCCACAGAAAAGAAACTCGGGCTTTAAGCACGTTCTGAAAATATTCTCATTTAAGAAAGAGAAAAGGAAGACAAAAATGAGAGATGGTCTGAGGAAAAAATACCCCTGAAGTACCCCATAAATGAATGGCACTCACCCTCTCAGTTCTCACCATTCCTGACTAGCAATGGCTTTTTCTTTCTTTAAGGACACTGAAGAACATTTAACCGTTTTTAGAGATTAACTTCTTGTCAACATTACAGAGAGTCTTTACATGAAAGGACAGACCACAGTTCCTGAAGCTTCTGATCTGTCTTAGGTTTGAATCTCAAAGGCATTGGCCGACAACAAGGGAAGTACGATATGCCCAGCACAGTAACACAGTATGTCAAAACAAACATACAAAAAGAAAAGCCACTAGGGAAGTTAGGAGATGGAGTTGGTCCATTTAATAAGTTTCTACAAATATAAAATACGCTTTTTCAACAAGTTTTCAAAAAATTTTAAAGAGTCCTAGTTACATGCAACAACTGCAAAGTATATCTGGCTAAGTCTGCATATCATGGGACCTATAACACAGGAGAAAATTTTCATTTTTCAAAGGCAAAAGCTACATCAGGCAATCTCCCCAGATTCTCTGTCTATTCAGAGGGACAGAAGCACCTTCAGGCTGCTTTAGGAATTCTGTATCATCTCTGGAGCCATGTAATGACTGCAGGCAAATAAGCACTGTACGACTGATTGATATGAGGGTCTTGCTTATCCACACCTGCTCTGGTAACAAACGTAGATGTCTGTTCTCAGAAGTGACAACTTTCTTTTTACTACTAGATGTAATTTGAACATGAAGAAACATAGTTCTTAAGAACAAAACCTAAAGGACAAAGAAGCATAATTCTATTGCAACTGCTGAATGTAAAATTTGACTTGCAGTAGGATACAGAATACTCTGTACTATGGTTTATGCTTATAAAAGCAAGGCCCAGAAATTAAAATTTAATACATAAATGCCCAACTTAGTCTCACGACAAACGGCCAAATTTCAATCAAGAATTAACAACCAAAATCTATCTTCATCAATTTGAATACAGCTAGATACAAAACCAGCAAATTCTTTCATGTTAAATAGACAAACTTCAAAATACAGAAAGGAACAACACATCTCTAGCACCAGTTGTCACCACACCTGAGAAGCATATTTTCTCCAGGCAATGACAAGAATGAAGCAACAATTTCACTTTTCCATTACCTCCTTCTGCCTTCAGGATCGCTCCTTTTTCCATGCCACACTTGCGCCAGACAAACATGTGACCTTGCTAAGAACAGAGGAACATGCTAGGCCAGGGGAGAAAAACACTTTTGCCTCCACTAAATGAAAATGGATAACAAAGGTTGAGCCCTGGGAATAACATATGTTGCAAATAACAGTGAGTACCCGCTTCCTGGGAGATTTACACAATAGAGTTCACATGTCAGCAACTGTTTGCCCATAACATAAATTCAAATAGACAAGACTGAGGTATTATGGAACAGCATTTATCTCAAGATTGTCAGTAGAAGTCATTTCATTTCTTATGATTCATTTCATTTATACGTTAGTGTATTAACTGGATACATTATTGATCCTTGCTCCATCCAATTTCAGCTTCTATAGCACGGACAAAGGGATCTGAAAAATATCGGTCCTCCTTTTTTTTATTTATTTTTGAAGCTCAGGAATGTCTGATGCATGTCTAAGGCAAACATCTCACTGCATTATCAAAGGAACACATTCTGGAACAAGCAACTGCTTTTGAGGAATATGTTATTGTAAAAGTCAGCTTTTCTATAGTTTTTCTTAGACTATCTAGAAAACTGTTGGTCTAGATACTATGCTGTCCCCTTTGCTTGACTGGATAAAAAGGCAAAGATGGAAGCAATGATGACAGTCTTTGTACACTCAAAAAAAAACAAAAAAGGAGAATAAAAAAGGTTGTCAATCAGAGTAAGACTGCTACATGTCTGGGTGCCACCATCCTTCAAGCAGAGAGGGCTGCTTCAAACATATACAAGCCACAGCTGTCACTCTGCAGAACCGCACATCTTCCACTCTAAGACAGTATCATTTGACAGCTGCTACAAATATTATGAATATCATGGACATTCTAGTACTTTCCTCTGACAGTATCTGAAGCATAATAAGGAGCTAGCTATTACAAAATAAAAAAATAAAAGGGTATATGTCACTCTAATAACATGAACAGCAGAAAGCAGCAGAAAGCACATCAGGACGTCCTCCTAACACCGAGATGGTCAACAATCATACAGGTGAGACTAGGATGCTGTTTAATTTTATTTGGATAGGCAGCAGAATTCGTAACTGTTTAAGAATCAATCTTCACTCTTTCCGAAGTCCTCTCCCACTTTAGGACTGCATCAAGTTTTGAAATCCTGGCTAAAGATACTACAAACATGTTTTACTATGTAGTTGCCTCAGAGAGGGAGAGGAGCAAATGGCAGCATTCTACTTCTTTTGCAGTAGCTCTGATTAGGTCTGGCAAGATCAGGGTCCCACTGAAAAAGGCACAACATAAAGAAAGAACAGAAATGTTACTTTCCCAAGAGCTTACAGTAAAGACAGACAGAAGTCAGGAAATCACTCAAGTAATCTGCAAGCCAAAGGGCAACTTCACATCTCTTCCACTAATTGTCTCCAGAGCCAGAGCCAACACACTCCTAGCAGTTTTAGCTTCCCACAGGAAAACCAGATACTTCTGATCTCTGCAGTAATTGTGTCAGTGGATGTTCACATCCTAGATTCAAACCGTTCCGTACTGCTGAGATCTTCCTGATCTAACATGAACAGCAGAACCAGTGATGGCTTGCTGCACACAGGAGGTGTTCTGCAAACATAAAGGTGCTGCCAAAGTCAGCATTTTTCCTGGGGAAGGAAGCCCAAACCGCTTCTAATGTTTAAAATGGCTGATCTCACACTCCTCCGTTTTCCGGTCTTATGCGATTTTCTCGTGGGCAGCCATTCCAACTCGTCACGATAAAATTCCCACCTTCACATCGTGAGGCTATTTTGACAGTGCCACTTGCCAGTTCTGTTGTCCCCAACCTGCATGAAGCATTACCGGCCGAAACTTAACCCGTTCACTGAGATGCGGGTAGTAGCCAAGCTGTTGAGGCAGGACTCTTAAATCACAAGGACAAATTACAGCCAAACACAAGATGCCAACACGGTTTTAGCCGGCATTCCCGCTGCAGAGCTGGGGCGCGGGGCCGGGACCCGCAGTGCGCACGCGCCACCCTGCGGCCGCCCAGCGCCGGTGCGGGCCCGGCTCCGCCGAGCAGCGCTGGGATCTCCGGCTATCCACCCTTCGGGAGCGGCCCCGCGCCCCGCTCCGGCCTCTGCAGGCAGCAGCGTGTTCGTCAAACTCTCACATCTAACCGTGGGAAATGATCGCTTCAAGTAGGGCTCTCAAATATTACAGAATAAACATGCTATAAAACTAAAGAATGAGTATTATCCCAGGCTGTAGTGCAGCGTCTTGGAGAGATTTACATTTTGTTGATACAGTTGTAAAAACAGCAACTCAGTTAAGTTTTTGTGTTAACTGTCTCAATCTTTTGTCCTCCTCGTAAAAGAAGTACCCTGAAATCCTTAAGGGAGAAGGAAACAGCGAAGTAACGCTATTTACCTAATCTCCCTGTTCTTAAATCAAATTGCTTCAGGCTTTTTTGTTCTGTTCGTTGTTTGGGGTTTTTAACACATAAGTGGACAAAGCACGTAGCAAGTTTAGAAGGAGGTAATACAGTTTCAGATGACAGGAGACATTAACAACAACCATATGTAGACCTTACCGATGCTTCATGAATTATGCAAGACTTGCACCAAATCATTATTGTTCTAAGTGTGCACGTAATAAACAAAGACAGCAAAGACAGAACTTCTTACACAGTAGTAAAACAGAGCACTCGAGTTGTGGTTGCTAGGGAATATAAACAGTGATGCAGAGAACTGCCAGATGAATCCAGCTGGGATAAGCATTTGAACAATTGTACACTAATTATTTTTTTAAATTTGTTTCAATAGGATGACACCATAATTGACTAAGAGACCAGACAAAGCACACAAAAATCAATGGAAAATAGAAAACCGTCCCTTGACTTCTCTGGGTTTTGGTCTGTGTCACAAACTGCAACACTGACAGCCAGGAAACGAAAAAACAGAATTACACAAAAAGCAGTTCAAATTCAATCAGTCTTTCACAGCCAGAACCCCCACAGAAGTTCAATATCTCTCCACCTGCTATTTCACATTTATATATCCATCTTTTATTTTTGTCTGTACATCACACAATTAGAAGGCAATTACCTAAATTATAAATTCCTCAGATCATTAAAGCTATTAATAAAATTTGATTTTCAGTGTAAGAGTATTCATGCACCAACTAAGCAAACAATCCTTCCTGGCTGCACCCCAAACTTGACAGGAACTCCATTTCTATTTCAACCTCCTCCATCTAATTATGAAGCCTTTCAGCAGAACCAAATTCTGCATAAAGTCACCCAAATTAAAGAAGGGAGGAAGAAAAAGGTATCTTGTTAAGGCACCTCATCTTTTTCTTGAGATACTTTGCTCTCATACCTCAGCTTTGCCTTCAGCAAGTTTTGGAAGGTTCGAATTAAAACATGCTTTGAGCACTGGGCACTGTAAAGCCTGGCGATTTCCTGAATTAAGGCCTAGAATTGTTCCAATGCTCATCCCATCCAGTATTTTTACTCTCCTGCCTTCAAGTTAACTACAAAGACCTACATGCTGCAAACCACAGCTGATTTTGCATGTTCTTGCACTGGGTTTTTTTACTTTACACCTAAACCCCTTTCTAGCATTTTACACTCAGGACCAAGGGCCGTGGCAACCCCAGAGTGCTGAGATTCAAAGCCATGACTAGAAAATGACACTGTGTCTCTGCACCTTTCTAAGCAGCAGCAGCTACACTGCCAGTTGCACGTGTTGCACAAGCAACAGCGTGTGACACCCAGCAAGGAGGGACATGTCACACCACCATCCTGCTTTTCCTTCCACTGATCCTACTCATCTGTGGAGGAAAAAAAAAACAACGTACAGATGTCACACTTCAAATTTTAAATAAAATACTGTTTTCTTTTATGAGCAAAACCTTTAGCGGAAACATCATAAAGTTGATTAAAGCGTGTGACCATTACCACTGAGGTGACTCTGCCCCTCTACTCCACTCTTATGAGACCTCCCACCCAGAGCGCTCCCAGCACAGGAAAGATATCGACCCATTGGAGTGAGTGTAAAGGAGGGCCGTGAAGGCTGGAGTACCTCTTCTGTTAAGACAGAGGGAGTTGAGGTTGTTCAGCCTGAAGACTCCAAGGAGACCTTAGAGCACCTTCCAGTACCCAGATGGGGCTACAGGAGAGCTGGAAGAGGGACTTTTTACAAGTGCCAAGGAGGAACAGCTTCGAATTGAGAAAAAGGAGGTTTAGGTTGGATAGCAGGGAGAAAATCTTAACTGCGAGGATGATGAGACACTGCCATAGCTTTCCCAGAGCTGTATATGCCCCATCCCTGAAAGCGTTCAATGCCAAGCTGGATGGAACTCCGAGCAACCTGATCTAGGGAAGGTGTCCCTGCCCTTGGTAGGGAGGTTGGACCTAGATCATCTTGAAGGTCCCTTCCAAGCCAAACCATTCACTGACCCTCCTCCTTTTTCCCCCACCACCAG
>VZRR01013053.1:673918-721135 GCA_013398015.1 Oreocharis arfaki | reverse complement strand
GGCCCCGCGTCTGCTCACCGCCCCGCCCGGGCCGGCCCGCCACAACCCACGGCGGGGCCGCCGCTGCTCGCCCTGCCCGGCCGCCGGCTCCGCGCCCTCCGCCGGTAGGTGCCCGCGGCCGCCACCGAACCCTCAGGAGAGCGGGACGGCGCCGGTCGTGAGCTCGGGATGGCCCTGAGGGCTCCATGCCCCCGCCGGGGGGCTGGGGGTGGGCAGCAGGGGGGTGTCTCGGAATCGCCTCGGGGAGGGCGGCGAAGCGCTGCTCAGCTGTCCCTTAAAACACAGCTCCAGACCGCCCTTGTGTACAGCCAGCACCGCGCCTGTGCCAGGCTGGAGGGGGAGCGAAGTCAAGGGAGGTATTTTTAGAAAGCACGAGATGTTTTTTTCAAAGCGGCCTTGCTCGGTATATCGTTTCTAGGAACTGCCCGCACATGCGTGTTGCTGTGGTTGCTCTTTGCCCTTCCATTCCATTTCTATGCTTTCCTTACCTTCGAAGGAGATGCTTTCTTATGGCCTTTCCAGGCCTTCGGGCTTCCTGCCTGACTGTAGTTTTATCCACTGAATCTCTATGGGCACCAGGGAAAATGACTGAAAACATCAAATGTATCATCAGATACGTCTGAAAGACTATCTTAATTATCCTTTCTTTAAAAAAAAAAAAAACACAAACAAACCAAAAAAAAACCCAAAAAAACCCCCCACCTCTAACTTGACAAGTGTTGTGACTCATAATGATAGCTTGCAGTCGTAAAAGCACTTCAAATGCAGTGCTTAATACAGCTAAATAAAGCTGGATTCTCATTAAATAAAAAAGAGCTGATGGTTGTTTAAGAGCCATCAAATCTTCAGATTTTTAATTTGCCTTTAAAACTCCAGAGCTGACAGAAAAGGGAGGGGGAAAGGGCTTTTTCCTGTTCACTGGCATACCACAAATAACCCGGATCAAAAGCGTTACTTGTGGGAGATGTACATACCAAAAGCACACTGCAGTTCTTATTCCCTCTTCTGGCTTCATGTCCAACTAATTACTCTTTCTCCACAGATATGAATTACTCTAGGTTCATCACCACTGTGAGTGCAGCAAGAAAAGCATCTCCAATAAGACTCCTGAGTGAGTACATGTCCATTCTTCCCAGTTGCTCTTAAAGTATCATTCTGTGTTCTGGTCTGCGCTGGGGTATAATGGCTTAAGACTTGAAAAGGCAAAGAAAACCGTGCTGTAAGCTGACAAGCAAGGCCAGGTAACTTAACTTTTGTCAAGTGGAGATGCCAAGCAGGTATAAAGAAAAATAAAGTGAATAGTCTTGAATCATTTCAGAAACCCATCCAGACAGACTAATTAGTATTATCACTTTAACAAGTGTCTGAAAAGTCTCTGCTACTGTCTCTGAACCCGGGCTTTTGGCACAGTTTGCAACTGAGTTTATGCTGTGTGTCCAGGAACAAGCTACTGCTAATGACTTGAAATTCAGTCCCCCAGCATGTTTCTTTCCACCTCCTTTTCCTGTATTCTGTTCATGTCCATAAATGCCTCACCACCCCCACCCTCTCAGTATTACCACACTTTCCTTTTCCATATTCATCTGTCTTTAGGCTGCCACATTACATTGTCTTCCATGTGACAGATGGAAGAACTTAACTGCCTACTTGTTTACTCAGTTGGAACCCAGAGAGACCTGACAGAATCTGAGCATGAGATATACATCACTAGTTAAGCCTTCAGGGGTCAATTTCCCCTCTTGGTAAGGGGCTGGCATTTGCTCTTCTGCTTAAAATGCTTCATGCAGGTACAGCTAAGTCAAGTAATTCACTCTAGGCAGTCCCTTTTTCGAGTGATACATTGATATGCGTCAATGTAGCACAGTTCCTGCAGAAAAACATATTGAGCCTGCAGTTTTGATGACTAAGTAAATCTCTTTTTACCAGGCCAAAAGTCACAGGCATTACCCAAACTGGTGAAATAACTGATAAGAATTAACTCCCCATGTTCAAGTCTGCTAATAAGTACTGGGAAATAAACTCGATAGCAGGCTGCTTTTAAGCCAGACCTGGTGTCATCTGTCCTCTCATATCTGATGTAAATCTGTCAAGCCAGCATTAATGCCATATTGTGAGTTCTTAGATTTAATGCAATCAAGCACCCTTGCTGGATTAAGGGCCAGTCTGCACTGCACAGATTGGATCTGAATGATTGTGAAACTGACTTAAAAGCAGGAATTAAGATTTTCTTCATAGCAAATTACTTACATGGTGCCTCTGCCACTAAAACTGGGCTACCAGAAACATTTCCATTCCCTTATAGAAAAGCTATAATCATCTGTCAGTGTAGCTGCCAGATCAGCTGAAGTGAGACTGAATGAAAAACAGAGAAAAAACAAAACCAGTCATTTCAAGTCAGTCTAAATAGGAGATCATTAAGATTTTAAATCCTTGAAGCTCAAAAGACATCAGTCACTGAAGTTTTTATAATAGTAGAACTGTCCAGATTGTTTCAAAATAAATTACAAATTTTCTAACTTAAAATTATTTTTTTAGTCTGTCCTAACAGTATCCTCCTCCCCGTGCCCCCCAAACACCTATTTAATCCAAGCAGAAAGGTGAGTTTAAGAAGAATTATCCTTTTGAATTCTTGATAGTTCAACAAGTAAATTGAAAAATAGAACAAGTTCTCTGGACCATTATTAAATAAATATAGATTAAAGGATATGATCACTGTTGTAATAATCAAATTATAACCAAGGTGTTTTCCTTTTACTCTAGCTGAATTGATGCAGAAGTCTCCTCCATCTCTCATCTCTCTGGCTGGAGGGGCACCAAATCCTAATGTTTTTCCATTTAAGAGGGCAACTGTTGACATTGGACATGGAACTCCTATTGAGATCGGGGAAGATCTGATGAAGAGAGCTCTCCAGTACTCAGCCTCAGCAGGGTATCTTGTCATAGCTGCTTGCAATTCAAGATACCAGAAGCTAAGGATCATAATATCCTTTATTATTGCATTAAGTCACCTGTGTTTTTAAAACCTGTTCATAAAGCCCTTTTTTCAAAAAATAGATTCTTTCCAAAACCCACGTTTTTTTCAATTTTCCTCACTATTTACATTTCAGTTCAAGTGGAAAATTTTGCAATGAGTAATGTAAAAAGAAAAAAAAAATCACTTAAATCACGTAAAACCCCAATCTTAGCAGTTTTCAAGCCAGAGCATTTCCTAGCTGTTGGTATTTGACAATCCGGATTCCCAAATCAGATATTATTTAAGAGATACTGCATTGCAATACATAGTTTCTTCGTTTTGGAGTATTTATTTTCTTTTCTTTTGGTACCATATACTGGAGTCAGTATCTACAACTTCTGGTAATTGAGTGGAGGTATTTATAGAATTGTCATTTTTGGTACAAAACTTGCATATCACTACATTACTTTGGTGCTCATGTAAACTCCTCAGCAGGCAGCACTGAGTCAGGTGGGGACAGGTTTGCAAAAATACTTGGGTACCTAGAGAGACACATGGAGCATCAGTTAAGACTTTTAATTATTAAATTAAATTAATTAATATTTAAATGAACCCAGCCATTTGTGAACATCCTACAAGATCTTAAGAAATTTTTTGGAAAATGTGTTTTAGAATCCTTGTAATCAGCAGCTGGTTACTAGCAGCATTAACAGCTTTGTCACACTGCCACATTCGAGTACAGAATGATCAATTCTAGAAGTGGGTATTGTTCAGCCTCCACTCTGTTTCATCCTTGGCAAATTATTTCTGCCCAGATTTCACTATGATAATTTGGTTTATGGACCACAGATGCCCATCTCATTTTCTTAATTTGATAAAGCAGTCATAGCAATTGCATCTAAGTGTCAGTGTGACAGTTGAAATCAGACTCAGGACTGCATGCTAGATTTGGCAGGGATTTGGAGGAACAGCCTAGCTTTGGCCTATATAAGGTGTTAGATATACCTTCTTATTCATGTTGCAGGATTCCAGAGCTGTTGTCTTGGCTAAAAGATTTCCAGCGGAACCTGCATGATCCCCCCACAGCCAATTACAGTCCTGAGCAAGGACAGATGGAAGTGTGTGTCACAACTGGCAGCCAGGAAGGCTTGTGCAAAGTAAGAACAAAAGATTTATATGTTAGAAGCGTTTCATTCAGAGAGATGTTTATTCTTCCATCAGTTCAGCTATATTCAGCATTAAGTGCCCTCTATAACTACATTCAGGGAACTTTATTAAATGCATGCCTGACAGTATTACCAATACAAGATAAGGGAAAAGACATAAAATTGGACTGGCATTTTAGACTGTCAGGACTGCATGAAAGTTTGGGTAACTAAAGAAATTTGTGTAGAAAATATGCTATAAGGTAACATTTCATGTTACTCAAGTAGTGCAATAATAAGTGCAGAGATGCTTCACCATAACCCTATTCCAAATATGTTTCTTCTTTCTTTTACTTCCTGATTTTTTGGGAGTTTTTACTTCCTGAGATAATTACCCTTTCCAGTCCACTCTCACTGCTGTTTAGTTTCTGTAACTTATACAGTAGAAAGAGTGCTTCAGAGCGCTGTCTTTCCATGTCAAGCTGGTATTCTCTAGCTGATAACCTATCTTAATTTGGCTCTAAAGCAGATTTTTCATCTGTTCGTTGCCTTTCTGACAGACAGGATAATTGTATGGTTAGGGAATTACTAGTATCTAATCAAGATTTTTAATCCCACTAAGAAGTCAAAAGTATGAAGCACATGTACAAAAATCGAACAATCTTTGAAATAGAATCTTTTCTTTTGCAGGTGTTCGAAATGCTCATTAATCCTGGAGACAACATCCTTTTGGATGCACCCACATACTCTGGGACACTAGCAGCTGTAAGTATTCTTTAGCTACAAAACATTGTGAATGTTACATTTGAACTAAACAGCAGTTTAGTGTGTGATCTGCAGTCATATAAACACTGTCTGTATTTGCCATAAAAACATATCTAAGACTGAAGATTTTAGTATCCAACCAGTTAAGTTCATAAGTATTAACTCATAGAAGGTTTTCTACTAAAAGTTCTATAAAACCTATTCAAAGTTCCTCTTCCAAATACTAGTTCATTCAGGGGCTAAGATCACATACGGAACTGGAAAGAAAGCCATCAGGACCTAGTTTGGTTGAATGAAATTTATAACAAGTGGGTGTGTTAACATGTCAGCACATTTACCTGAAGTCTTTCATGGTCAGATTATACAATAGCTATAAATAGTATAATATTGGAATAGGCCTGAAACATCCATATATGAGTATGAAGATAGGAATTAGTGAGAACAATACGAAAGCAGCAAAGTTTACTTCTGAAAAGTAGCTTAATCAGTATAAAATTAAGTGGCAGCTCAAAATGCATAAGAGCTGCAAGAAGAGTTAGAATAAATACACTACAAATTCAGTTCTCCCCCCTTGCATCAAAATTAATTGTTATTGTTTGCTGTCCTAAATTTGAATATATAGTCTAATCAGCTGTACTTTTTTAGGAATGTATTTTGACAATGCAGCAGCTTGCAGTTTTACTTAAAAATTCCAAGCACTACATGGTACAAATTGAAATTCCACAGAGGAGAGAAAGCAAGCTTTTCCATTGGTATTTTTCATATATATTTTTTCATACTGCTGTCAACATATGACTGCAGTAGCAACATTTCATTCTCCTTTGTATTGCTGAGTATATCTATTTAGAACAGATTCTTTGCCCTTTGTCAGTGAAGAGCAGCTTAAAGCTCTGGCATTTCCACTGAAGTAGAGTGTAAATTGTCAGTAGGAAACAAAGGTGCTGTGACCTTAACTGTCTGCAGTGAGAGCATGAGGAGTCCTGAGAGAACAGTTCAAGTTTACAAAATCCCTTTCTGCTTGAAAAACCAAATCTGATTTCCTAGAGAAAAGCAGCAATTGAACATAGGAGATACCAATTTCTTCTCAGTTGTCTTAGTAGGACAAATAAAGTGGTAAGTTTGACAAGCCTTACACCAAATTCAGGCAAACTTTTATTTGACTCGTGAGCAAATGGAGCTTGAGATATCTATAAAATCAAAAAGAAAGACTTTGTATGGATGAAATTTTACAGTGCCAATGAAAAGGAAGACCTTTGAATTACACAATTGTGACAGTTTTGTTCCTTCTATCAACAGCTGAGACCCTTGGGTTGTAATATTATTAATATTCCTAGTGACCAACATGGCATTATTCCAAAAGCTTTAAAACACATTCTGTCTGCCTGGAGCCCAGAGGATGTAAAAAATTGTAGCCATCACCTCCCCAAATTCCTGTACACTATTCCAAATGGATGCAACCCAACTGGCAACTCACTGACTGCAGAGCGCAAGAAGGAGATTTACCAGGTACAGAGCTGTGGCCTTGTGAACCTTGTAGGTGGAAATAGATAAATGTCAGTCTTGTTTCAGCTGAGGGTATCCCACGTGTGGTATTTGGGCCCATTATTAGTCCAGTAGGCATTTTTCCTAGAACTTGTTTCTAGCAGAATCTCTTTCACGACAGCTCTTCAGAGGTAAACTATGCATTAGATAAACTGTTTTTCAGTGGTACCCCATTGGTGGCTGGCACCTTTGCTATGGTGGACTTGCTCTAACTGGACGTGCTGCACATTGCCTGCACAGTTTGAATGGCTCATGGAACAGAGCTTCAGTTGCATACATGGGTACCATGATTACTCTTGTAATTTTTTGATGTCTAAATTGGGCACTTGAAGGTTTCTCATCATGGGGGCTTCTATATAATGAATGACCAATCAATCGAATCGTAATATGGTGCTGGTTAAAAAAAAAAAATCTGACTGAATTTGCAGTGTCTTTAACTTTTATTCATTTTGTTGCTTTTTTTAAATTTCTTTAGCTTGCAAGAAAATATGATTTTCTCATAATAGAAGATGATCCTTACTACTTTCTTCAATTTGAAAAGGTAATTTGTTTTCCATAATCCTTAGTAACAACTTATTTTCTGGAGAGAAACTAAGCTCTCAGGTGAGAGCTAAGGTTTGAGCCCTGGACCTTCCTGCATGCCCCCTCTTCATGTCCTACCAAGGCAGTTGTAGGCCTCATAGTCGGTGCTCCTTTCAGTCATTTTCTCCTTTGTAGTATTTTATGTCCTGTTAATCAGTGCCTCAAATTTCTCAAGCCTCACACAGGATGGAATTTTTCGGTAATCAGAAAGTGACAAAGACTTTGCATTCAATGCAAAGCAAGAATGTCACTGAAGCAGCACTTGAAATTTGCAGCCTCTTAATGTTCCTTTCTCCCTGTCTCTTCTTTCATTCAGCACAAGAATTCAGCCTACTCCCCATCTACTATACCCCATTTTTATCCCTTTGCCTTTTGGAGAATCCAGGGGTTCTCCCAGGTACCACAGGTAGTGGTACTGGATAGGCAGCTTCCCTTCTTCGTGTAAATTTTCCTCAAATTTCATACGTGAATCTACAGTTGCTCAGTCTTTAAAAGTACCTAACTTCAGAAATCAAAACAGGTCTCACAAAGCAGTAAAATATTGGTAGAAGATAAAGGTCAGCATTTTCTCTTTTGAAATATGTTTTTATGGAAGGTGGCAATACAACTGCTTCACTTACTCATTGAACAGCATTGTGAGGCTTTGCTAGGGGAGAAGATGTAAAAACAGAATTCTTGGTAAGGAAAAAGTATGCTGAACTCAGGTCTTCACAATTTGGTCATATCTTCTGATTTCGTTTTTTAATATAGCAAAGCAAAAAGCTACAAGGCTCTATTTTAGAAATTGCAGTACCTCCACAAAGAAACTTTGGCAGAAAAAAATCGTTATTTCTCTCTCCTTCTTATGGCATACCAATACTTAAACTGAACACTTGTATGCTGAACAGTGGGCTAAGCAAGCATCAAAAATAAGAAAGCTGATTTCTTGAAGACTTTCACAGAATATTGTAATCACATCTCAGAAAGCTAGGCTAAACAATCATTTGTCAGCAAGTTACTGCAGTGTTTTCCTTGGAATACACATTTGAGCAATGAATTCTGTCTTCATAGTAAAGAAAATAATTCCATTATAATCCTTACTAGCACCTTGAATCTTATTTTTTATTTTTTATTCCAAGCCATGGGCTCCAACTTTCCTCTCCATGGATGTGGATGGCCGAGTTATCAGGACCGACTCTTTCTCTAAAATTCTCTCATCTGGGTAAGGCCAGCTGCAGACCACTCAGCATTGCCTGTTCAGTAAAGGCACAAGACTTCGTATGAAGTGATGAGACATGTTGTAATGTTTTCTCATTTAAGAACTATCCACTTCTGGAATGAACTTCTGAATCAACTGCTTTTTGCAGTCTACTCATGGTTTATGTCAGCTGTTGGCAGCCATTTTACTCCAGGTTCTGTTTCTCTTCTGTTGCTGATAGTTAAGCCTCTCCCCCCAGGCAGCCCATTCTTGCGGGCACCATCTAGGCAGAAAGACAGATTTAGCTCTGTTCCTGGACCTCTTAGGAGGTTTTCTCTCTTCTTTTTCCATTTCCCTTTTTATCTATCTCTTACCATTTCTGCAAGCTCCCTGAACTTGTAATACAGAAAGGAAGCAATCATTCTTCACAAACTGTTCATAGGGTTATACTGATATGTAGCCTTCCAGTTCTTTCAGGTTGTTTCCACCTGCCTGAAAAAAACTAATTTGGCTGTTTTCCATTTCACACAAGTCAACATATTTGATTTTTAACTTGGTTTTGCCTGTTATCCTAATAGACATAAAAAATTAATGTGGATTCTGCGTTGGCAGCTGGTGGATTATAACCCATACTAGAGGAAGCGAGGAGACAACATAACACTGAGTGTGATTGCATTTTCAGAAGTGACACCACAAAATGGCATGATTATCTTTGCCAAAATGACATTATCTTTGCCAAAGACATATATGAGCTTACTGGTTCCATTTTTCTTCAAATAAAAACTTCAGCCAATCTGTAAAGATGGGTAATAAGAGTTGAAGCATAAATAACCATTTAGTTTATCAATCTAAATTCTTTTCCTTCTTCAGTACTGAAAGGGAGTGAAAGAGTAAAGCTGTTTGCCACTTCTTACCTGTTTGTCATAAAGCCTGAGCAGTCATGATTTTTCATTATGGGAAAACCTATCTTTCCTTTGATTCATGTAATCTTTATGGTTGAAGAGGACAGTTTACACAGATTTTTTTGTCTTGAAGCCTCATAACTAAGAAGCTATTACGAGCATTAAAACCTCTTAAATGTTTTTATTTCATGACTTAGACACTCAGATTCTGAATTGTGTAAGCTGATGTCAGTATTAAGATATAGATAAATTTGAATGCATAAGAGATCCTTACACTATTGATAAAGTGGTTGTACTTTTTCCCACGTATAACTCAGACAAAATATTAGCACACTGCATTTCTGTAGTAACTTTTTGTTTGCTTGTTTCCTAGTTTAAGAATAGGTTTTCTGACTGGTCCCAAGCCTCTCATCGACAGAGTTGTTCTACACATTCAGGTGTCAACAATGCACACCAGCACGTTCACACAGGCAAGTACCAAACCACCAAATGAATTGTATTTAGAGAAGACAACATATTCCAAGTTATAAGAAACCACAAGCAAACAGCTTTATACTTTCACAGTTGCTCTGCACTTTTACAGTTTCCTTTATGCACATTCATTGTCAAATCTGCCAAAGGAAGAGAGACCACCACAGTACTCGGAACCAGAGCTACAGGGTTGTCTCAGTGCATGGATAGTACAGCTGGTACTCCTTAACTCAGATTGAAATACTTTATCTCTTCCTGGTAGGTTCATTTGAAAAACCTCAATGTAAAGCATAGCATGGAAGAAACACTCATTTATTGTTTTTTCATTCTACTTTTCCATTAAAACAATACTGGCAGCTCACAAAGACATTTCAAAGCAAGCTGCCAACTACAGCCCCTTTATGGTTAGTAATAAGGAAAGGAGACATTGAACACATCTAAATGTGGCTTCCATCTTCCAGCTCCATTAGTTCGTCACAGAGGCACTATTAAAGCGGAGAGGCCGATGTGGACAGGAAGGTAAAGCAATATACATTGCCTTCCTCTTTCTCCCCAGTTATCATATTTAGCTCTTCATCCATTTTTCCCTCCCCCCATCCCAACTTCCAAATACTGCCTTGATCCTTAGAGACACCAGTAACATGGACCTGTTGCTCTTGGCATCTCTGCTTATAAAGGGCTCCAAGAGACACTGCATGCAATTTCATGTCTGGGGAATGCTGAATAATGCATCTGGCTGTGGCTCTTTTGATGATTGTGGAACACTCCCGTTCAAAACATGGTACTGATAATGTGTTTTATTTCTTTAGATTATAATATCACAGCTGCTTCAGCAATGGGGACAAAAGGGTTTCTTGGAGCACACAGACAGGTAGGGTTATGCCATATGGTGAATCCCATCATCTGGCATTCTGCTACTTGTTACCTATATCGAACACTCTTTGTAGTAAACAAGTCAGAGGAGGTCCACCAGTATGAGGCCAAGTAGGTAAACCAGTTCACCAAGACTATTGGGTTCACACAAGAGCCCTGAAGAGACACAGTGTGAAGTAACAGACAAGCAGGTCAGGGCATGCCACCTACCACTCCAGGCAGACAATCTGCCAGCCCCCTGGCACAGACATTTTGCAGCTCCCATCTGAAAGGAATTTGAGACAATCCTGGAAGCTTCAAGCCAGTGAACAAAGTTTTGATCCCTGCTAAAGCGTTAGGGTCTATAACAAAAGCTAAGATCTCTGAGCACAGCATCCATGGAGAAAGAGGCAGCACAGCCTTTATAAAGGGAGTTCTTGCCTCACTAAGTTAGCAGGATTTCATACCCTTGCCATCCTTGAGCTCCTGACGGTGGATACTGATGGAAAAACAGCAAGGTTCATCTACATATGCTAAACATTGCCTCTAACTGTTGGAGAGAGAGCACTGGGCTGCTGTCTAACTCACAAGGCATTTCTTGCATACTGACTGACACATATTTGGTTTTCATTTATTATGCAGGAGGAGCACAGGTTTTTTTGACTATCACTGCCTCACTTTATATGCTGTACTTGGATATCATTAGAGCCCCAAGCTTCTCACTTTAGTGGGAGTGTGCTACACTCTGCAAAGGCCTGTAACAGAAACATGAGCAAAGCATGCAAAAAGTTTTTGTATCTCAGTATAACAGCCCCTTGTGTCCCCTGATGTTCATACTGTAAACGGCAATATTTGGGAAAAAAGACAAACCAGAAACACCAGCCTTAGCTTTGCCTTGTTTTAAGATTTAGGAACATAAAGATAAGTCTCACAAAGAAACTTAGATCACACTTTAGCTCAATTTTCAGTAGTTCCAAAAAAATAAAACCCAAATGCATCTCTTCACTTACCTCTCACTTGTAGGTCAAAGGGCAGCCTTGCTCAAGCCCAAAGACAGTTCTTCTGCTTGAGCTAACAAAATTAGAGTTGTAGTGGGGTAGCTGCAATGCTTTATAACCTTATGGATGAGGCCCCACAGCTAACTGGAATCTCTTCCAGCTGATTTCATTTGTAAAAGGGTGAGGTGTTAAATCAGGCTTTTGAGGAGAAGCTTGTCCTTTTTTGGTAGCAGCTACATTTTTGGGGAAGTTTTGTTTTACTAATGGGTATAATTTCAACATATAATTAAAACGGTAACAGGTAAAAACTTTGTAACAGAATTTGCAGTTTTGTTTAAAACTGCAGGAAGGAGATTTACCATTTCATATAGAATGTAGCAATAGCTATAGCTGAGCCCCCAAAACTAGAGAAGTCTCTGGAGGTGTTGGTGTTTGTGTATCAGGTAATAAAATACATCCAGAAATCAAAGCTATTGGTTCAGAGAGTATTTTTAAAAATGCAAATGTAAAATTATGTAAATTATGCAAATTACTAAGGATGTTTTCTCAAGTCATGGGAACACATTTGCATCTGAATTACGAACTCAGTATCAGGCATTTCTCTTGTGTCTTCCATTGCACAGCTGTGTCATTTTATGTCAACAAAAGCCACTGTACATAACTTGTCCATGGTGAAACTTGGGTTAGGGTCCTTTTTCCCAGTAAGAAATTAAATTATTTGAGAGTTTTACTTAAAGTATGAAGGAGATAGGTTCAAAAGTTTAGAAAAGGGGAAGCTGTCAAATAGTTATGACAGGTTTATCATGTGATTTGCTTTTTACCTTGTCAAATGCCATTTCCATGTGTACCTGTTACACAAATTCAACCCAAATGCACAACTATCAAGTCTATACTTTTGCATATGTTTAAGTCCCGAATTTTCTTCAGTATGTGTACTTTGTGCAGTAAATACTGCTAACAAGACTTGTATCTACTGCTATAATAGACAGAATGGAGGTAATATATAAAAGCTTTCTATGATATACATGAAGCTAAGAAGCAGCCACACAGGGACTTCCTCTGTCTGGTTGATCAGTGCTGTGTTGGAGATGCACTGAAGCAGTACAGCCTTCTTGGATACATATACAAAGTTTTATACCCAAAGTGTACTGTGTTGTGTCCACCTAGGATATGCTTACATTTCTATTAAATGTGCTCTTGGGTTGTTCAAGTAGAAAAGCTTTGTTTCTGCCTTGAGAAACAAATAGACTCTGAAATGATATGAGCTTCATGACTTTCAATTGATAATTTGCTTTCAGAGTGGTGGACTTCTACAGGATCCAGCGGGATGCGATGCTCAGTGCTGCTGACAAGTGGTTGAAAGGTCAGAGTGCAACACAGATAATCACTTAATTTTTTTTTTCTAGCTATTTATCATCTTTGTGCTCAAGAAAAATCACTTAAGTTGATCTGTTGACTGAAGTGATAGATAAGCACTATAAGCAAATCAATTACATTAAATATTAAGCTTAGGACAAATTGTCTACTGCTGCGTTTTTATGCTTTCTGGTAGGACAGAGAGATAGATGGTGATGAAAAAAGCTCACCACATTACTATTTAAAGCAATTCTACAAAGAGCATGTATTTCACTTCATTATGTTCTTATACTTCCTGTGTTTAAAAATCTGTCTTTAAAATTCCTCTGAAATAGTGACCTTTGTTTAAAAGAAGATACAAAAAATCACTATAGCAATAGTGATAATAATGTTTGTATCAGCAAATCCAAAACATCACTGAATGTATGATTTATCCATTAAAAGTGGGGCATAAGTTTCTTCCTTGATTCCATATTCTCTCTCTCTCCAGACTTGGCAGAATGGTACCCTCCTGCTGCTGGCATGTTCTTATGGATCAAAATTAAGGGTATTTCTGATACACAGCAGCTGATAATGGAAAAGGCTTTGAAGAAAGAAGTATGACATGATTTGATGACTTATGATCTTAAAATGAAAAAAGGGAGGGATAAAATATCTGTATACACACATAAAAAAGCAGGAGAACTTGCTGTGCACTATCATTAAGTCTGCAAGTCAGGCACTGTGGCATAGTTACTCATTAACAAAATATCTTCATGACTCTATTCAGATACTGATATTTAATCAGTTTACTTAAATTGAAACCAAGATAACATGTGGTACAATATGTCATTGTATGTGACATATCTATAATATATATGCATTACATATGTAATATATGTACCTATATGTATGATGGATGTTCACCAAATTTTTTTAATAAGAGAAATGAAGTTTGACTTTATTTCTCCATTTTATAAGACCCAGCACTGTGTACTGAGTAAGCTACACCCCAAGTGCTTCTAAGGACTGTGATGATATAAGCCAGACCTGGTTACCAAAACCTAAGACGATTTGGTTTTATTAAGAAAAGTCTGGTTACAGGTTGCATATTTTTTGCCTCCTTGTTCTGAAAAAAAGAATATATTACACCATGTTCTGATACAAGTGTGTAAACACTGAGCTTTCTCAAATTTAGTTTAACATAGTGTTTTAAAAGTGTAGAAGTGGTAATAACTGTGTGGTCAATCAATTTTTCGTAGGTATTACTGGTACCTGGAGGAGCATTCAATATTGATAGTTCAGAGCCTAGTTCTTATGTCAGAGCCTCCTTCTCTCTGCCTTCTTCTGCCCAGATGGATCTGGTGAGTTGGTTTTTTTTTTGCATTCTTATCAAGACAGTTTCTCACACAGTAATTCTCCCTTATTTTTACACCCTTCTCCTTATATTTTTTCTTAAACCTTAGAGGTTTGAGTCTGTAGGTGATTAAGCAGTACTTTTGCGGCAGTATTAGCTGTTTCTTAAGCAAGATATTCATCCAAATGACCTGAAAGGTACCAAATTATTAGGAACCAAATTATTAGGACCACTTAGAATTTTTCTGTGTGTCTCATACATGCAGTGTCTCACACTTGAACCTCCCTGATATTATTTATAAATGCTTTAGTGAAGCCAGAGTAAGTCCTGCCATTTGCTTAAGTATTAGCAGGCATCATGTATCTTTTAGACTTTGCATTCCCGAGATTCTGAGATTGAATTATCTGTGTTCTTTTGTGTGTGTGTTGGCAATTCCTTATAAGAAAGAATATTGTTTTTCTTTCATACTATTTACATACATGCTTTATTTTATTTCCCAGGAACCAATCTTTTATGTGTTTTAGGAGCATTTTTGATGTTGTTTGGCTATATCTATAAAATCAGTGGGAGAAAAGATAGGAGATGTTTGTGCAGATTTAATATTGATTTGATCGGTGTGCTTCAAACAGTTCAGTATCTGTAGTTGTACTTTCATGCAGCTGTGAAGGTTTGTAACAAGCTAAGTGCTTCTATTGCCTTTTTATTTCTTCTGTATTTCTTCTGTTTTTTCCTTTTTCTTTGTTGAAGTCATTCATAACCATACTATTCCCAGTCAAGCTGTATTTTTTATATGCTTCCCCACTCAACTGTTCTTCCTGTTTTTTCACTTTTGGAGTCTCCAGGCTGTAATAGTAAGTTAAAAGAGATGTTCTTTCAGGGATCACTAGTTTGTTAGAAGTTATGTCTGAACTCTAAACAACCTTTGAACATCAATATATGCATTTTTCTGTTTTTGAAATCTCTGCCTTTTGTTTTCTACCGGAGAATCAGAAGCTTTGTGCAGTCAAAGCACATACATGATTTTATAAAAGGAAAAGAAAGGATATCAGCAGAACTTTGCATTATAAAATATTGATTTTATATAGCTAGGGCAAGTTTTAGTAGCTTTACAGGTTTGATGCATTCCCTATTCATGTAATGCTGAAATATAAATGTGAACCATATTTGTCATTGCAGGCCTTCAAGAGACTGGCTGACCTTATAAAAGAATCTTTGTGAAAAAGCTAGATAGAAATCTTGAAGTAATAAAAATCATCTCCAGAAAATATTTATTAACGTTTGGATTTCATCAGAACACCTTATAAGCAAGCACAATACAGTGGATGTTTCCTTAGATCTTTTCAGCTAAAAAAAGACAGAAAATTAAAGTCAAAAACAATTTGCCTAATTTTTTTTTTACAGGATATTGCGTTACTAAATTTATCCAATTCAGAAACATATAAAATACTCAAAACCAAAATATTCTATTTCCTGTAAAATCCATGGTTTTGTTAGATTTGAACTGATTTTTGTTCTGACTTTTGTTTTTCATTTGAGATAGGAAAAACAAATCATTTACTTCGAAAGTTGCACTTGAGGTGGTCTTAGCCACTACTTCTTAGTCTCAACTGATACATTCCTCCAAAACCTTATGTTGGAATTGTCTCACTTTCATTTTTGTCCTACTGTATGGCATCTGGTTTTAGTGATTTGAGGATCAGTATTTAATTTTACTGAAGTTTTTTCAGATAAAGCTCATGTAAGTATGCTAAAAAAATTGAAACTGATCCAGCAAAATTAGGCTATGATTGCAAATAAACTGAGGTCCCTTGCAATTTGCATGGGCTTTGCAGCTCATTCTCTGATTTGTTAAAGTTATTCTGATTGCTGGCTTTTACTTCAGTCTGTGAATAATTACTCTGTACCTGTGTTAGAAAATCTCTGGTTTGCCAAGGCATGTGAATGTGCTAAAGGAACTGCTCTTGGCTGATCAATCAGATGTGGTTATGAATGGAGAGTGTAAGTAACTGAACAGGAGACATGGTGCAATGGACACTACCCTGACACTGCCAGAGGTACAATGCAAGCAAAATGAGAAAATAAAGAAATGTTTCAGTCTCTTATCCCTTGGTCATTGTCATCCCAAACATCTGACACTTGGCAACAAGGACAAAACCTTCAGAAAGTTTCAACTGAACTGCTTCTCCAAGGCTTCCCATTTGGATTAGTGACTTAAGTTTTATTCAGATGAAAAGCACTGGGGTTTTCCACCAGTATCAGATGGCTGTTTCTTTATGTGCAGGTGTTCAGAATTTCAAAGTAAAACATTGTTCAAGGATCTACTTAGCCATCCAGCAGCCCGGGTAACCCAGGCAAATAAGGGTCAGACAACCTCCATTGGAAGTTTCACAAGAGACATGGTTTTGGTACTGACAACAACTTTCATTCCCTTTTTTCCCCTACATGTGTCACAACAAACTAGCACAGATACATGCCTTTTCCAGCATCGCTCCTGCTGGCAGGATCATTCCAGTGCCTCCAGCCCAGCATCACTTTTCATGTCTATCTCAAGCCTTTTAATTTAGTCACACATCCAAGCCATCTTGAGCAACATATCCAAGATCAATCCTTTGCTCAATTCCCAGATTACTGCAGCTTTTAGGTAAATCCACTGGAGAGGAACTGGCACAGGTTGGCAAGGTGGTGCAGTGGTGGTGCAGTGGATGGGGCTGGCTCCTCCACAGAGTCAGGCTGGGTTTGAGCAGCCAGAGCCCGTGGAGTGACAAAAGTGTAGGGAGAGTCTACAGTCCCAAATCCACTCTCAGGGTGCCAACCCTGTCTTTGAAGACAAACTTGTCCCATTTGACACTGTCTGATGGTGTTAATGGAAGATACACACTAGCAGTGTCTCCTGTGCAGTGCTGCTTAACAGGAAGTATCCACATCTCAACTCACTTCCTTAAGCATGTGTAGCAATTATGAAAACTGTGATGTTGCTATCAGGCAATTTTTATCTTGGGCTCAATTTAGAAAATTATTTTATACAATGAATTGATGTGTCTGTTTAATTAAAATAATACTTTTATAGAGGAATAAATGTAAACATCATTTAAGACTGATTTTAGTTCTCAGGTAAATGCTATTGTCATTATCAAATACTTTTGTCATATTGTCATTCAACCAAACCTGAATTTGAAAAGCATAATCAAAATATCTTTATTAAGCAAGCATTATATTGGTGATGTGTTGAATACTATACCTCTTAATTTTCAGAGATCTAAATGTTAATTTGGTTGAATGTATGCAAAATGCAATTCCATTTGTGCCAGATTACCTGGCTTTGCCATCAGATAATTTAATTTAGAGAGAGTTTGTTTTTTCCCCCAGCTGGTGTTTTTTCACCCCAGTGGTGAAGCATCTATAATTAAATTAATATCCTGAACAATGCAAATCGAACAATGGCAGTGAAATCCTGTATGCACATGCTGTGTCCCTGAACCTCTTAATGCACTTTTTCTGGTCTCCTGGGAGAGAGCTTTCACTGTTATTAAATGTTCATGGAGGGAGCCACTCGAGACAAAAGGAAAAGGGTGGGCAACATGTTCTCGTAGGAGGAAATGACACGGCAAATGCAAGTTTTGGTTTTCCCTTTCCGTTTCATCCATCCACGAGCAAATAGCCTCTCTCATTCATGGCTTGGTTTAAGCCATGTGTGCAAGTGACACAATCTGCCACTGGGGAACAGAGGACACAGAAAGGGAAGGGCAGGGCTCCGTGTGGTGAGCGCAGCCCCCGGTGCTGCTCTGGTGGGGGCACTTGAGGAGGAGGTTGCTGCAGTGCTGGAGAGAGCTGCCTGGCACGGGCAGCACCCCGCAGCCTGGGTCTGCCTTCTGAAAGAGCAATGAGCTGCCCGTTCGCTTGTACCTGCACTCTGGTTCCACTGCATTTTCATGCTTTTGGCAGATGAAAACCGCCTAGAAATTCTGCGCAAGCTCTGGACACTTAGAAATTCTATTTACATTTTTTTAAATCTACTTGTATTTCACTTCTACTTGTGTTTTAAAACCTTGTGACCTACAGATCCACAGTTCTTTTGGTCCTGCCTTTGCAGTCGGGATTGTGACCCACCGAGGCAAATACGTAAAAGAACTCATTGAGCTGTGCTGTGCATGTCCTAATCTGTCTTGTTTTCTTTATTGTTTAATAACAGGTTTTGAGCAGTCCACTCTAGACTCTGTTCCATTCTAGATGGGAATAGAACAGTTGCAGTGTTTAGACTGTAATCATGCTGAATAAAAATGCAAAGAAACATGCATTTTTCATTCTTCTAATATTGGTCCCAGGAATACCATGCTGTACCTCACTTTTCCCCTAATGATTATGGAAACTATTGTGCAACCCTACAAAGCTCAGAAGTCACAAGCGGAGAAGAATAAGGGTCTTGCTGATTCTTTTCGAGAATTAATATCCCAGAAACAAATCTGACTACTGCTAGAAGATTCCCTATAGCTGGAGAGAATTTGGAGAATGCCTTCAGAATTACGTTTTCTTTTTATTTTCAAATAATACTATATCAGATCTGGATTGACATAACAAGTGGATATGCTGTGATGTGGTCTGGAAAAAATTAACATGAAAGTATTTCTGTTCCTTGATGTACACAGAACTTTGACCTTTTCTACATTTGGATGATAATGAACTTAAGATACTTTCTTGCACTTTCACCCAATAAATCAAGCATTAACAGAGGTAGATAAAAGTTCTTCTGACAATATCAAATTATTTTATTGCTTTATATGGAATATATAATTTAATACGCTCTCTCAGTGTCTGCCTCTCCACAAAAACTACTAATAAGGCTGAGGGATGGAAAGACCACTTCAGTTTTCTTGGTGGATTATATGAAATCTTATTTTCAAGACAGTTACAAGAACTTGGAAGATGTTATTTAATAAGCAAATAAGCTAGTTTCTGCATCTGTCAGGAAGACTGACGAGAGTTACTCTCTCAGTACAAGTCTAGCCAGGTAAATAGTAAACATTTTAGGCAACCCACTAACATGAAAGGAAACAGAAAAAAGCTTTTTAATAATGCCTAAGGAAGAAGATACTTCTTTCTTAGAAGAGAAGAAACTCTTAGAAAGAAACTAATAGAGGACAGCCTTGATTTTTACAGATACTGTATTAACCCACACCTTTGTGCCTCTGCATTTTTTTTCTGGATTTCTTTGTTCAGCTCTTTTTAAGGATATTTCTGATCCACGGGGCCCCAGGTGACATAACAATTTGCCTAATAAAGTCAATTATTTTCTTACAATTGCCACCATATTTTTTTTATCTTTTATAGATATGCTATTATCTTATTCTCTGCATTTGTTGTAGGTCACATGATACATAATCCCATCAATAACTAATCTCTGGCTGGTAGCAAGTCTGACCCAAACACTTTTTCATTCAAAGCAGCCAGCATCACTATAGGAGACCAGTACTAACTTTAGGGAGATGTAACTCAGAAGGGTAACTATCTGGAATATAATATTGCCTATATCTTCAAGTAACAGCAGTTATGCCAAATGAATAAATGTGTTCTTTCTGCCTCCTAATTGGCATAATGTGTCCCATTTGTATCTTTTTATTTCTTTTTATTTAGCTATTCTTATTATTACCCTAGCAAGTCTGTGATAAGCCATTGATGTTAAATTAGTTCCCACATAATAGATGTGCAGAGAGGACTTTTAGAAAGCAGCATGAGCGGATGGTTCAAACTCTGAGGATATCAGTCACATTTGCAAGTGGTGTTTACTGAGAACAAGAATCCCAGGGACTCATGAGTTTCAAAGCCAAAGGAAATCATCAGCAGCTTTATAAGAAAGACCATGCATTTTCATTACCTCTGAGAAAGATATCCTATCTTGGTTTTAAGACTTGAAATGATGGAAGACCCACCAGAATAATCTGTTGGACTGAAGAGCCCTTCATTACATAGCATTCTCTCCAGTCGTGTCACTTGTATTAATTCAGCTATTTCCTTAAAGGGAAAAGTAAGGGATAAAAAGGATATATTTCAAAAGTCTGGGGCTGCACTCCTAAAGAGTGAGTTTTCAAAAGACTTTCAATAAGTGTCCTCAAAATCTACCCTAATCAGGGTAAAGATATTTCCATTTAAGACAGGAAGGTTTTGTAAAGTAGATAAAACAGTGGATGGGAAAGACACCAATGGAAATAGTTTCTGTGTTGGCAAATCACTCTTTGCTCTCTTGTGTCAAAAATAAGGAAATCGCATTTTAGCCTTTTATCAGTATCATATTATCATAAACAATATAGACATTTGATGTCAGGAGCATTTTATTTTAAAAGGACACTGGGTCCGCCTTCTTTTGAACCTTGGCAATTCAGGTCTTGGGCTACCTTGCAAAAGTGGCATTCAGGAAACTAATTTGGAGTTCCTTATCTGTAGTACCAAAGCCATGAAGGTGGGATGGGGTATCCATACAATCCCCTAACTGTTTCTAAAAGTAAAAGTGGTTTTCAGGCCGGGAAAAGTATTTAGGGAGGCGAAGTCCTATTGATTTTTTTTTTCATATTAGACTCCTGAATGACTAAGTTAGTTTTTAAAATTGAACTAAAATTCGTAAGATGATTACATGTGTTTGATAAATCACATAAAAAAAGTTTCATGATTCAAAACTGTAAGGGCAAGAGGAAATCTTTGCTACATTCTTATAAGCTTCCTGAATGAAATGTTGCAATGCCGTGATCACACATACACCCACACATTGCCTCTGAGCTCTAGTAAGAGTGGAAAAGATATTTACAAACTTTTTAATAGCGTGCTTTCTCTTTAATAGTGTGACCTTTCTTTTGCTGTTTGAATTAAAATAAAAGTGATGCTCAGGACAACTGAAGTAAGAAGGATGGCACTGGAGCTAAGTCCAATAGCAGAGGAGGAAAGGAGAGTAGAACAAAGCATGTAGGAAAAGTCTAGTGACAAAAGACAAGTAGCAGTCTTCCCCAGAGCCACACACAAATTGTTGAGAGACTTGCTTTTAGAGATGGTTCTAATACTCATTCACGGCTCTAACCACACTTTCTGATTGTGAAATAGCCTTCTTTCTCAAGCTTAAAAAATATTTTACTCCTCTAAAATTTGTTTCAAATTGTATATCAAGGATGATCAACACCAGGAGAAAACAACCAAATATATCACTATGTAACTGTTGGCATTTTGAAGAATCTCGTAGAAAATTTGGCTTACTCTGTTTGTTCCCCAGGCTATAACAGAATTCTTCTAATAGTCTTGCTAACATCTTTGCCTCCAAACTAGGCTTTCAATAGCTGTCACAATTTGCTTCCAGTAGCAGCTTCACAGACCACAGAAGATACAATATGCTGTGATGAATGAGCTACACAAATGTTTTGCCCCTGCCAAAAACTGAAACTCACAACAAAGCCTGGCTCCTGCCCTTATGCAGCACTTTTCATTCAAAAAACCAGAATCAGAACTGTTTCATATATGCACCCAGCATCACAGCATTCATAAGTGTACAGGGATACGAAACAATTTCCCTGAAGGATGTATGAAATGGACCAGACACTGCAGCTTGAAGGTGTGCAAGACAGATTTACAAAATGAGCAACAGCAAGGGCAAAACTCTTAGCGTGTAGTTGTGCACTATTCTCATAGCAGACAAAGTAGTGGGGATGTAAGCAGTGGACGCCGATTGAACGTGGAAACTGTTACATGCACCTTAACATTACATGGGATTTTGTGCAGGCCAAATACAAAAATGGCTCTGAAAAAGGAATTAAACACAGTGATTTGGAACAGGACCGTCAGAGACTTTTGAACACAATGATCTGTGTGGCCCATACCAGGATTTCCTAATCCAATGATTGCCTGAATGTGGAAGGGGATCACTAAATATTCCCCCATTTTTTATGCTCTTGGCCATTGACAGACACATTATGCTGGACAAAAGAAAATTGGTCTAAACTAATATGACAATACAGGTGTTTATGTTAGCTTGTCTCTTTGATTTAGCAAGGACTGTTCAGCTAAGACATATTGTGCAGGAAGTGAGTGACAGTGAGAATTAAAACCTAGGGCCTAGGGCAGAGCAATCTGCAATTCATGCATAGGCACTGAGTCAATTTACTGCTAAATTCAAGCTTTTCTTAAGGTCACATCTTTTTCCCAGTCTTGTGCTCAGCTCAACACAGTGGCTACATTATCATGCCAAGTCTATATACAATATCTCATTTCCCCATTCTAACCGCAGTTGAATACAGATGTACTGAACCGCTGCATTGGAACAACATGTTGGTTATGTACCAAAGAGAAAAAAACCCTGATAATGTCACCACATGGGCAGAGGACTGTAAGAGGGTTTCACCTGGATTTCCTGCTCCTTTCTGACTAACTTCAAATGAGTCCTTTTAGTCTCTGTATCCCCATGGTGATAATGATAGATAGTATCCTTTGTGAAGGACTTTGATATACAATGATGCTATTGCCATCTCCAGGTTCTTACTTCACCAAATTACATAGTAGAAGCTGACAAAGAATGTAAATTCATGTGAGATTATCTTTTTCATGGCTGCAAAGAGGAAGATTATCCATTTCATCGTTTGTGATTCAAAGAGGTAAAAATTATTTTCTGAATTTCCTAGTATTTGGGGAAGGGGAAGAAGAGAGTGAAGATAAGAGCATACATCCCATCTTTAAGAATCTAAACTAGCTGTTGTATCACTTCCATGCTGGGGGGGTCATCTCTCCAGTCACTCTGAGGGCAGTGGAGAAAGAGAGGTGCATCCGGATCAGGAGGCTTCATTGCTCTGAGTCACCCTAGCTGCACTCAAGGCAGTTGCCCCATCTCTCCCCAGCAAGGACACAGAGACCTCGAAGGACAACCTGCTGACCCAGGCTCCTGCACTGCACAGGCCTGAAGGCAGAAACTGTGATGTGTAGTTAGGTGATCCTGCGCTAAAATAAAGCAGCTGGATACTACATGCTACTTTCTAACCTGCCACAGCAGTTCTCACATGCTTAAGCAGACTGACTTTGAAGTAGTGTTTGCCTTGGAAGTCTTACTATGGCAGAGCATCAGAGTTGTCACTGAATCACAGTGCCTGTCATTTGTAGATCCCTTCATAAGCGCTTCCTAAAAATATCTCTCAGACTGGAGCTGTTGCAAGAACTGGTCCTGTGTTTCCATTTCAATTCTACTTGAAGCATAGGGCAGGAAATGGGGGAAAACCACCAATACAGTACCCCTCATAACAGTAATTATGAGGGCTTATTAATATTTACAAAGCTTTTTAAACTGGCTTATTTACTAGATGTGGCTCTGGGAACTCATCAACAAAAATGTCAATTTATGAAGGCCACAATGTACATATCTTCATCTTAATTATTCACGTAAATTGATACAATTAATCTACCCTATAGCTAAGGTTTAAAATTGGATCAGATGAATTGTATCACTAAAGTTCCTCTTTCCTTCTGAAGTCAGCGACTCACTTCAGTACAGAGGACTATATTTCAGTCACCAAAAGCTCTGAGAGAAGAACCTCATCTTTCAAAGTTCTTTTCATGACTTTACATTCTTCTTGTTTCATGTCATGCTGGATCTCCTGCTAGAGATGTGTGTTAGTGGCAGCCTAGTGGAAGTTTTTAGAAATTGATGCAATCTTTTTTCTTCATTAATGACAGCAGATAATAGTAGGTTTGGTGTTAATACAACTCACTTATTTATAGCTTTATTTTTCCCTTCATGCCTTAAGCACCAATATTGCTGTTAGTGGAAGCTGAGGGCCTGATACATCTGCTATTTTTCCTCCTGGATATGCACTGCTCCAGAATAGTGACAAGGAAATAACTCCACAGTGCAGACAGCTGTGGTTCCCAGAACTCTGTAATATCCTCCTCATGGTACAACCCTATTCTAGTCGCATTGTTAAGCTCATACACTCAACCAGCCATCTTTGCAACTAAGGATACCTTTTTACAGCAGGCCTAAAGAGTTCACTTTTCTACTTAGCTGAGATTTATGAAAAATAAAATTGGGCCTTTTAGCTTATTCCAACATTCTGATTACCAGCACAGTCCTATTAATGCAGATCTCGGAGAGTATTTTGGCACTTTCACACAGATGAGTACCAACGTGCCCTTCCTTTCCACGTATTCCAGCTTCCCTTTCTTGCATGAGATTTAACAGCAGCAGGGTCACAGTGCTGTCAAAAGCAGAACCAGTGGAAACAATATTTTGCTAGTAAAGGAAAATTTTAAAGGAGAAAAGCTTTTTATGTTAACTCTTATCCACATTAAGAATATGGTCCACATGGCTGTTTTAGAAGAGCATGAATACATAGAGCCTTGGGGTGTTCATATGAAAAGATAAAACGGGCTAGAAAATAATGAGTGGTCTCAAACTAGAGGGTCATTCACCACTCCAGTGAAGAAGCTGAAAGATAAAATATTTTATCAAGTCTACAGGTGATAATATTTAGGTAGAACTTAGCCTGTAGAACTGCTGGCATGCCTCTCAAACTGTAGACAAGATCACTAACTGAGAAAGCAGCATCCAAATTATTAAGCAGTAATAATGAATCTTCTTGCTCGGGTACCATTATTCCAACCTTTTCATACATGAAAAAGAGGCTTCCTGATGCACATAGGTAAGTGATGGTTTTGTATTACTTTATAGAATTTTGATTTTCCATTGCTGAAACCAGCATAGGTACATGAAAGTCAAAGTAACAATAAACATGGAATAGTGCTGCTGAATACAAACTGCCCTGGGTGAACAGATGCATCTGATAATATTTGTCAGGAGAAGGTTTTTGGATTTATATTGTATTCTAGGGCCCTATTTCTCCCCTCAGTCTTATCAGCAAAATAAGATTTTATTTTCTCCAGCAGATAGCATCAAACCATGTCTGGTTTGCTTTGGTTTGAGGCAGAAATAAGTCAGTTGCTGAAACAGCTATGACTTCAGGAGGGTGGTTTTGCACACGTGTATTGATTGTCTTTATTATTCACTGAAGTTTGTGCTGACCTACTTGAAGGACCACCTTATCTCGGGGGCTTTTCAAGTGAATATACAAGCAGCTGCCACTTTTTTTTTAATTTTGTCTTTGTCTGATTTTTGATGCTAAGCTCTGGTAAGTATCATGTGTTAATATCTACCAGTATGTGTTTTTAACCAGCGTGCATTTCAGGAGCCAGGTTCAATATTTATGAAGTAAGTGGTCCTTTATCAGCACATACCTCTGTTTTCAGCCCAAGGATTATGCCACTTTGCTATCTAGTTTATACAGACAGGTGAAGCAGACAGGAAAAATGATCGAGATAAGAGTGAAGGTAATCATGGAAAGAGAAAACATAATTAAATGCTTTATGGGAAAGGTTCCAAAACATGGAGCAGAACGCTAGCATCCACTGCAGTATTTCTACAGCAGAAACAGATAGGATGTATTTGCCAATTGATTTGTGGGCGATGTATCAGGTTTATTGAAAACAAAGGAGCAGTCATCCTGTTAACAAGAGAGGAACTATCCCATTGAGAAAGAAAAAGAACAGAACGGTGAGAGCATAGAGCATCCAGGCAATGGGGAGCTTTAGAAACCCCATCAGTGACACATAGCCAATATCATGAAGCCTGATGTGAGGCCATGTGGGATCTGTTTCATTAGACTGTTGAACTGAAAAATATGCACTCTCTGGGCTGTGAAACCAATGAATAAAAAATTAAATTCCAGTTTTAATTATCCAGGATATTTTCAGAAAATTCAGCAAATGCCTTCACAAACATAAGGACTGGGCTCATAACATAATGAAACTTATTCCAGCCAGAAAGCAATACACAGAATATCCACAAAAATAAGCCAGATTTCTGCACCCTATGAATGCTGCAGAAATGAAAATTATCCCTTTTTGAAATTCCTAGGGAGAGCTATTGCCTTGTAGTTCTTGTTAAAGCAAGATGGAGAGACCAATTCACAGAGGGCCTATAATGTATAATCTAGTTTAAATTGCACCACATCATAAGACTAGAACTTAAAATGTCATGAAAATTCATCCTTTTCCTCCTGTACAAAAGTCTAGATACAAACCACAGTGAAGACAACCTCTGAACAATGAGAGACAGTAGCTGGCACTGCTGAATGCACAACTTTCTCCAGCAAGGTCATGGACATGCTGGAAAATTTTGCTTCTATAAATTTCTACTGATTTTCAGTTTCTGATAACACTAAGTGAAAGCACACTGAACTCTGGCGTTGTGCCACAAGAAACTATTTAATTCTGACAGCCAAACCCCACAGTTTGCTGAGTCACAGAAAACTTGCAGTGATAAGTCTGTGTAAATGAAAGGCACCTTTTGTCAAAGACAACTTTTTAATGTAACTTTGGCCAGACTTCAGTTTATTTTCTGTCATTCCTACAGGGGAATATAATCAGAATATAGCTCAGAGAGAAAAATACAGGTTCTGCATGTGAAATTATTTGAAAACCCTCCAATTCACCCAGCTCATAAACATTCCTGAGTTTCCCTAATATCTGTATGGTGAAAGGAATAAAACAGCTCCAGGAGTAATATAATTTAATTCCACTGGTTCTCGTTACACGGTCACAGGTCACACACTGTCTGTCAGTATGCTTTGGTGGAGTGAAGAAATGTAGAATATAGATACTTTATAAATACATTTTCCTTTTTGCTTGTATGACTTTGATTTCCTTATGACAGAGGGTGACCCAAATTGTATTCTTCAGTAGGAATAAGTAAGTACTTGCTTCTGGTTTTTAATATTCCTGTCATGAACAATTTTTCTTTCAAAATGAGAGATGTACTTTCATCTGCCCCAGTTGAAACATGCAAATAGTAGAACATATTGAAATAATCCTTTGCTTTAAATATATTTTGGTAGTTAGAGGCCACCCAGCTTGTCATTCACCACTGGTCAAATCTGAGCCTACAAAACCCACTTATACTAATGCAAGAATGAAATTTATTCAATCGTAGAACCATTGAATGCTTTGAGTTGGAAGGGACCTTCAATATCATCTAGTTGCAACCCCTCTGCCTTAGCAGGGACACCATCCACTAGACTAAGCTGTTCAGAGCCATCCAACCTGGCTTTGAACACTTCCAGGGATGGGGGAGCCACAACTTGGCTGGGCAACCTGTGCCCATACCTCACCACCCTCACAGTAAATAATTTTTTCCTAATTTTATTTCTAAACCTTCTCTCTTTCAGTTTGAAGCCTTTACGCCATGTCCTGTCACATCATGCGCCCGTAAAATGTCCCCATCCAAAGCTCTTGCAGGCCCCCTTTAGGTACTGGAAGGCTGCTTAAAGGTCTCCCTGGAGGCTTCTCTTCTCCAGGCTGTACAATGTCAACTCTCTGATCTTTTCTTCACAGGAGAGGTGCTCCAGCCCTCTGATCAGCTCCTCACCTTAAAACTCAGTTTCTCTGGAGCTCTGTTCCCACAAAAATTAGCTCAGCATAATGAAGTTCTTCAGTGCTTCACCTGGCCATCCACAAAGATACAAAGTCAAACATGTTGTCTCCTCACATCATCCCAGAAAAGCTATCCAGGCTATTTTTGTGCTGTCTGGGCAATTTTAAAAATAGTGTTAAAAGCCTAAGATGCTCTCTTTTCTCTCCACGAGCACTAATTGTAAAGAAGTTGTGTTTAACTCTTTTTCCAAAATCATCTCTGTTGGACAAGCACAACTTAAAAACGTTTTCTCACACTACCAGCTTCCAGAATATGCTCAAGATTTCTGTGCTATTCAAATGAGCAAAGAGCGTCAAGTCTTCAACAGTCTTGCTGAAAAAATTGGTTTTAAGCTGGAATCTCATGTGCTGTATAAAGCAAGCCTCTAGTTACACAGATCAGTGGAGATCAGTGGAGAAGCAGTGCTTCATTACACAGGTCTGGGAACATCTTCCTTCCCTCCCTGACACTCTGAGCAGTGTGCCCTTTGTGAGACTTCAAAGTACAGTGGCTGATTTCGATAGTCCTTCTCCTTTACAAGTGCTTGAGGAACCAAGCATTGCTCTTTCTCAATTTGCCTGTGAGTGACCACAGAATGGCCTCTTACTGATTGTACTTTAAAGAAGCAAATCTGTAGATTTGTGATTTCTTCGGGGCTTGTCCTTGGCAAGCTGGCTTTATATTACTTAGCAAAGGCAAATATTAAACAGACATCACCTCTCAGTCTTACACTCCATGTGCATGGCAACTCCTTCTTAACTTCTTCCTTAATTTTTACTTGTAATGATTAATGATAAAGCAAATTAAGGCAGAGCTACTTCACATCATGTGCAATGTGCATATGATGAAACAGGAGACAATAATTTAACCCACAAAGATCCACTCATCACAAGTGCAGTGACTTATCAACTTTCCAAAACCATGATGAAATCTGGCTAACAGATTCTAACAAAGCAAAGTTGCAGCCTAATATAAACAGCTGCAAATTATACATATTGGTTTTGACGCTTTTTCTTTATGTCTAAGCACAACATCAGAGAAAAAGTAGGGAAAATTACCTGTTATCAGGTAAGAAAGTGAACCATCCCATGCCACAGCCCACAAGCCCAGACGGATGCAACACGTTGGCAACCCAGAAAAGCATTTTATTCTAAGATCCTCTTTACAAAATATTGTACATGTATGTCAAAGCATAAATATTTTTATTCTGCAGTTTGGAACATTGAGACACAAACATAACAAGTTGTCCGAAGTTCCTGAGGAAGTGTGCAGTAAAGATGAAAACCTAGACCTTCTGACTTCCAGTTCTCTGATTCAGCCATGAGACCTTCCTTTGCCATCTAGAGGGGTGCTTTACAGACCCAAGTCTACCACAACTTACACTTATAGAACATGTGATGTACAACAGAATTTTACATTGCCCTTTATTTTACTTATTTTATTTGGGTAACACTGTGAGAAACACCTATTGCCCAGAGATAGTGCAATGGGTGCAGCTCCACCACCAGATGCAAGCAGGCTGGACAGTTTCTCCAGTGACCAGGTAACAGTTAGCTACAGTTTTTTGCTTCCTCTCAAAGCCAGTCAGTCAATTAAGTCATTAGCTACCACTAGTCAGCCATCAACTTCGTTCTTTTTTTAAAGCTTTCATGAAAAAAAAATCAAAGGACTTGTGAAAAACGTCGTCAGGAGAAGCCCCATCTAGGATAGCACTTAAAATTGATTTCCAATGAAATTATGGCTGGGCATGACAAGGAGGATAGTAAGGGATTGCATCTCTGTGACTGACTCATGTGTTTTGCTGTTCTTTGAAATCAAGAGCATTGATTTTTTTATACTTGGGTTTGCTTCTAGCATCCTGGGATTCCCCGGGGCCCAGAAGGATACAATGCTTGACACACAAGGAAATTGCAAAAAGGTCAGTGTGCTCCGTACATATTGGTAGCATCTGTGCAGCTGCTGTATTTGCCAAGCTCCAAGCAAATTCAAAGAAAAAATGATATTTGAAGAGCATTTTACCTGAAGTTTTTCAGCCTCCTGAGAAATACCCATAATTTCTAACTTTTATTTACATATTTGTGCACAGACACAAGTCCACACAAGATAAAACAGGCTGGCATCTGAGTTTTTCCACACTTAGTTTAGCAAACTCACTCTGATTCTAAGTACAAGCCTAGCTTTTCCCCTAAATTAGTGACACCATACAGATCCACATGCACGAACATCACAGGAACACAAACTGGCTCTGACACCCAACAGAGTCTGGCCAGCTCTGTGTGACCAGCTTGTCAGCAGCATTTACTGGCACTGGCAAATCCCAGCTTGTACCCCAACACTAAGATGGATCTTTTCCCCAGCTCTGCAGTTAAGCCCCAGAGCAAAAGGTGGCTCAGAAACCAAATTTCTTAAGTCAACCTTAGCATTGACTGAACATGTATCACAATCTAACCTCCACCCTTTCACAGGTGATATCCTAGCCTGCCACTGACCTGACAGAAGAGCATCTCTGTTTCCCTTGCAGACACTCTCCTTTGCCCTGGAGCTCTGTGAATTCAAGCCTCAGCTCAAGCTCCAGCCTTTGCATCCCACTTCTTTTCTCCAGACAGGGCTTTGCCCCATTTCTCTTCCAGGCCAAGTAGAAGTTACACGCAGGTTTATGGTGAAGTTCAGATTACTTTATAGGTTTGCATAAATCATGGTTTTTACTCGGTGTAGCTTTTCACCTTCATCCCAGACAAAGCTGTTCATAACCTAAAAACTGCCTTAAGATCAGCTTTTTGCCTGATCTCTAAAGTTTGCACGGTGACCTGCTATGAACTCAAGCTTTGCCTTTTTTCTTTTATGTCTAGAGGTCAAACCCTGCTTTACCCACCATGCTACCCAGTGATCCAACCTCCCATCTCAGAGTTTATTTCCCAATGGCACTGGCTCACACCAACTCTCAGCTCAGTAACAGGCCTGTCAATTGTTATACGACTTTATAAATTTACACAAATTACCTTTAATTCCATGCAAAACCTGTTTACTTCCAGAAGGCTACATAACCTTAATTTGGAAGGAAATATACAGCCATGAGCACCAGCCTTTCATATCTGCCTATCTTGCAGAAAACAGTGTCTTTTATTAAAGCAGAAGCAGTGCCAAGAGAACTTCAAACATGTTAAAATGCTCAGAGCTTGACAAGAAGCAGAGATTTGATTTGAATTTCTATGAAAATTGACTTATTTTTCTTGCAGTAGGCATACAGTGATGTTTTAGAGATGAGACAATGTCTGCTGTGTACATGTACTGTCTCACATTACTCTGGATGCCACATTTCCACTTACATTATAGCCTCAGAAGGCATTATTGACTAACTTAAAAGTAATAGTTGGAAAGGTTTTATGTGGCAAGAGTATTACGATCTGATAACAAATTGCCCTATTTTGTTTTATTTTCTTCCTACATCTAACAAGACTAAATTATATCTAAGAGCAATTGGTAATAGCTGAAAACATAATCTATTAGCAGCAGCAGTGAACCACTTAATCAAATAATGGAAAGAGGTGATGCAGTCTCTGCCTGTCATTGGAAATGAGAGTTTGCATACAAACACTTACACACACCTGGAGCCAAACTGAAAAGGTTTAAATTAGCATAATCATCTCTGGACTTAAACTTACAGGTCACACTTACAGTAACAACTCGCCAGGCTACCAGAAATTAGCCTGACAGAGAAGACCCTCTTCACCTGGAGCACAAGGTCACTCCAGAAGCACAGAAGGACACTATGGAAAAGGCAGACACTAAGGACTGCAGATGAACTCCAGCACAATTTTCACACCTTTCTGAACATGACAGTTCGGGAGATTTCAGATGGAAGCCCATCCTGAAAGGGATACCCTGTCATGCATCTTCAGTGAGCTCCTCACAGGAAAATGTGGGCTGGTCAGAGGCAAAGAGCAGAGAGCCCCAGTCACCCAGGTTGACACACTTTGTAAGTGATACCTGCAGTACCTCAGAGCAGTGTGCAGGCAGGAGCCAGGCATGTAAACTCAGCAGTCTGCAGTGCTCACAAAGCTGTCAACTCATCTGCGGCAGGGACGTCACGGGGATCTGAAGGCAAATCACCCTCAGCTCTGCCAAGAGTTGTCCTGCTGTCCCTCTCACTTAGTGAGGAAGTAAAACACTGCAAACAGCAGGACCCTCACAGAGAGAGCAGCATCTGAAGGGACCAAACTTCGGAGTCACTCAGGGGATGGGGAGTGACTGCACTCTGCTACATTCACTTCTTCCTAGGTAAGTCATGGCTTTCAGATAAAGCGTAAAACATGAGCTAATTAGACCTTTATTTTCCTTTCAAATCCAGATTATGGCTTTAGGCAGAGAAAATCATCAGGTACTCAAAACCCCAGCAGCTCATGCAGGCTAGAAGTTTTGTGCCTGTCCTGCTGCCTTGGGGCCAACAGCTGCTTGACTCAGAGTTGTTCTCTGTGATAAGCAGTGTGTCAAGTGCACAGCTAAGGCAACAGTCTGCTGGTTTGAGGACTGTGAGCTCGCATACAAGTAGTAAAGACTACAGTGGGTTTATTTCCTTTAGGGAAATATTTTTTCACCTCATAAACTGTAGAGGTAATTGCTAACTGTGGAGAAAAAAGTTATGCAAGGTATTTGTTGCTAAGGCTGCTGGACTTCCCTTTTTAAGAACTGCATAAATATTAAAGCAATTTAGAAAGATTTCTAACTGCATCAAACAACTCTGCGGTTCATATTTATGTTCACAGCATAGTTTTATTCAGAGGTAATTATACAAGACATGTATGTTCCCAGGAAGATTTTTTGTGATGATGTCTGTTCTATTTAAACAATAATTGCTGTGCAAAATTGACTTCATAAGCTGGGCTTTCCACAAAACACTTTAGCTTCCTTGACAATAAGCAGAAAACGGGCAAGAATGAGGGAATAATAAGTATTCAAACAGCTGCATATGCTGATAATGAAAAAATTGATTCGTCAATGAGCCTAGAGTCCACCACTTCTGTAAAAGCAGACAATAGCAAATTAAGTTAGCAGGCCCCTGCTGAAAGGTGCCAGCTGCAAATAGTCTGTCTGGATGTGTGGAAGGAGGGGGTTTCAAGAGGATTACAGCTTGCACAGTGAAATACAAGACAAAGCAGCACCATGATTTGCTGCAGATATAATGATTTAGCAGCAGGCACAGATCACATCGTGCAGTGATGGAAAGACCCAATGTACCAAGCTGCTGAGATCTGTGTCTAGAGGGTCTACACTTGCTCCCTTGCATGCACATACACACGCTGCAGAGAAAAGAGTCCAATTCGCATGACCAATACCAGTGCAAATGAAGAGAGCATTGCTGCATTTCTCAGCATTTTCTGCCAGTATACATCTGGCAGCAATGGAGGATAAATATGCTTTTTCAATTATTTTAAAACATTTCCTTTAAAGTAAACATTGATTAAGCTATGCTGAACTGTGTGCATCACTGATTTGGAATATCATTGACTGACAAAAGGAAACCTAGCCCAGCATCCAGAAAAAGAGAACTGCTTGGTCATCTCATAAAACATTACTGTAAAAATTTTTTGTAATAAAATACCCATGGTACTGCAGATGAGACCTTGCCTACCTTTAAACTCCTTTCAGGATGACAGTGATGGAGACCTGCAGGATCAATAAAACATTGATTTTATATCTTTTCTTTTGCCAGGCTTAGCGGAGAAAAACTGTCTTTCCATTGGAATGGTTTCAAGGATTACAGTTAAGGAAACCTTCAAAACACAACAGCTGATCATGGAAGAAGCCACAGACACAGGGGTGAGTAAAAACTATCAACTCAGGGGGAAAAAATTATTCTTCAAGTAGTTTTACCTGTACTGTGAATTTTTGATGTTCTGCATATGCTATGAGTTGAGTGACATTTTCTTTCAGAAGACAATAAAATTTCTGTGAAGTTCTGTGAAAGGGAAATCACATGGTTACTATGATGATTTGGATCTGATCCATTATTTGCATGTCATTTCCCTTGGGAATGCAATATAATAAAATTCCATTAAACGTGATGGACATGGAAAACGTCCACAAAGAGAAATGCTTGTCTCCCTAGAATGTATAAATACCATAGTGAATCTTTATATCAATCTCTTTCACCTTCAAGATTAGCAAGACTAGGGTGTGAACTTTTAGCAGTTTTACAGTTTCTACACTAAAATATGTGAAACACGAGAAGAAGCATGAATTTATTAGCAGGACACCACGATCCAGTAAGATCTGGGTAACCCCACTCTCATATTCAAAAATGCTGTCTCCAACACAGTATTTCCATCAGTTTCTTTCAGCCCCAGTCAAACCTGGCCTGTATCTAAGATGTGAGTATGAGAAATGTATTTACCCAGACTATAGAGAATTTTAAATGGTGTAAGCTTGTTGGTTCTTGTAATCCCCAAAATTAACTTACTGATTACTTCTTCTTTACAAATAATTGCGCATATTAGGCAAGTTACTACCATTATGGAAAAAAAAGAAACAAAAAAAACCCAAAAACCAAAAACAAAGGAAACTAATGAAACCTCTTTAGAGTGGAGAAAAACCCAGATGTTCTAAAGTCTAGGAAATATTCTGGCAATAGTCTCAGTTTTCTTTCCATCTTTAATTTTTGTTCTAATATCAACTATACTTGTTATCAAGCCACTGACTTACTTTTTTTCCAGAACAAAACACATCTCCAATCCTACAGTCACTGTGGACCACTTTTCAATTAACAGAAAGGACTTTAGAGGAATTTTCTAGGTCTGCAGCATATCGTCCTTCACTAGAACATTGGCAAGAGATATCCATGCCGTAACCAAAGCAACACCTAACTTTTTTCCATTATAGAGCAGGAATCTGTCTCAAGACTGTTCAGGCAGCTGTTACAGACCACATCAACACATACCCTCCTTTCCTCTGTCAAAGAAATACTCTGAAAATTCTTACTGGCCTTCAGCCTGCTGCCAGAAAGTCCATGGAATGTTAGGGTGTGAGAATCAAAGTGGGCAGTAGTAGCCAAATCAAGGCACTGGAGATCTCAGCAGTTCCAGCTGTGGCAGCAATGCTCTGTGGACATTCACACCATCAGCCAGCTCAGGCAGACAAGGGATTTGTCTACACTGACCAACACCAGCCTGAGTACCAAAAAGCAAGATAACAGAACATGGTTAGAGTTCTCTCTACCTAATGGGCCCATACAAAAAGACACACAACTTCAGCCCCTCACTGATGTGTTGTTATTTTCATTATCTGTAAGCAGTCAAATTCATTTTTATCATACTGGTAAATTCATAATCCTTAATGCCCGGAGACTTTGACCTATACAGATTATTATTACAAAGTTCTCTGAGCTGTTTTGGTATGAAGCATACAGTGCAGGTGAGAAGAGTAGGACAGAACGAGCACTGGGTGCTCTGGAGTACCAAGCTCCATTGCTCAGAAGGTGCAGAGTAAAATCATCCATCTGCCCAAGAGAAGGGAGCAAACGCAACACGAAAAATCAGTGCAGTTTTCCTGAGATACTTTAGTGTTTCCATACGCTTTTCTCCAGAGGTGAACCGTCCATCTCTCACTCATATATGACTTGTGTATCTCATCAGACACCTTTCAGAGGCACTGCTGTTGTGTTTCCTGATTACAGATGCTGGAGACTGTCCCAGGCAAGTAGAAGTCCTGCCATTTCTCCCCCATTCCCTCAGACTGATTATTTGGTTCATTTCAGAGCAGAGTTATTTCCAACACTGACAAGTTGCTGCATTAAAATATTAATTCTGAAGCCTAAGACAACAGTATATGTGCCATCCTAAACCAGTGAGCCAAGTCCATTGTGACTTGAGAGAATGAAGGCTCAAAGTCAAGTGGAACAGCATGGAGGGGAGCAAAATGGAATGTTTGCCCAGGCCTTTTAAAATGTTTAATGACTCTGCTGCCTGAAGTTCCTCACCAGCACAGTATTCCAGCTTTATATTAGTGGTCAGTGTGTTAGTTGCTGGTATTTGGATCAAGACAACTCCAGCTTCTCTTTTAGGACACTTGTTTTATCTGGTTTTTTCCCATGTTTTCAACAGCAAGATTTTAGAACACTATGAAAAACTGTAGGAGGAATTGTACAAAGAGATCAAAACAAAATTCTCTTGCCAACTGGCACTTTTTGAAACCTGCATTTATAACTGCAAGAAAATTTTTTTTTTTTTTTTACTCAGACATCAAAAAAAAAAAAAGTAACAATCTTACCTTCAGTAACTATCAAGAATTGCACAATAACTCTAAATAATAATACTTTTCCCAGTACATGCAAACAACAGAACATCCAGCAAAGATCTCCTGAAAGTATCCCTGTAACCTTATTATGACTATACACACTCCCCTGTTGGAGTGTGTAAGCTGTACCTCAGAGAAAGGAATTTAAGCAATTTTCTGAAGGATACACCACGCCCTTCTGAGAGCCCAGGAGTTCAGAGCATCCAGCCTCTGGAACACATAACTTAAGACTTAATCGGCTCTCTGTGTGACCAAAGTGCACAATGACTTTGTTTCCTTTTTTAATAAGTTTATTTGTGCTCATCAACAAACAGCCTGAGAAAAACATTGGCTGCTCAGCAGTGTCACTTCCTTGTCAGCCATAAGGTTTGCAACATCAAAGAACACGGCTGCATAAACCCAATGCCTTCATAACCTTTTTACAGAACTCTGAGGTCCTGAAATATAAAAGAGTAGACCCAAAATTATGCATTCTATATTCTCCATGTAAAATCTGAAAGAAGCTTGCAGCCATGCAGCAACACCTCTGCATAACTCCACACAGGACCTAAGCAAGTCTGATGCATTAGCCTTCCATTCCATAAAGAAGTGTTGACAAAGTTAAATCTCTTTCATAGCACAGAAGGTGCTTCAAAAGAAAATGTAGTTTTGAAAATGTCTCCATAAATTATTTACAAATCAAACAAATAATAGGAAACCCACACTCAGATAATCCGAGTTTGCTTTATCTTTATGAGAATGAATGGCATTTGAGTAGATAACCATTTCATTTTTTTATTTTAAGAGTCTCAGTGGACTTTAAAATCAATAGATTTTACAGCTAATTCATTTTTCCACCAATTTATATTTTCCAAATATAATAAGAACACTGTTGATTTCTAATACATCTTCATTTCCTATCTTTTTTTAAACAGGTATGCTAACAAATAATTCTCTCACTTTTTATGCTTAAATATGTTTTTATTTTATAAGCCATGTTGTACACATGTTAAGTTACTCTACAGACTATGATATTTTACAGCAGTTTCGTAAATTAGACTTCTAAAGTGATTAAGCTGTTCTCTGGACTCCAGAAGTAAACTCCTCAAACAAAATGATTTATTTTTCATCAAACAATAAACACCCACAGTGGAAGCACTTTATTTCTCCAGAGCTGCAAATACTTTCAGCAACTACTTGTCATCAGTACATGAACTATATATATATCATGCAAAGTAAAACCAATTACCCACACATCGAGTGCAGTGAAGAGAAAGCCACATGCTCCTGTTGCTGTTTCAGTTATATTGAATTACGCACGTCCTTGAAACGCAGAGCTACATCTCCCACCAAATACCTGGTGTGGATATCTTGACTATATTTGCCTGACTGGACCTGTGAGGTGGCTGGACATTCCTCACACCAGCTGGGTTTACTTAAGATGACTCCTGGCTTCTAAGTGCATGAGGAATGGCAGAAGGAGCATCTCAGGGTGAGCTGCCCCAGCCATGGCACTGGTCCCCTCCAGAGCATCTCCCTAGTGAGCAAGAACTGGCACTACCCTCCTGTTCAAAGTGGAGGCACAACTCATGGCTACTCAGCAAGCGCTAAAGGTGATGGGTATTTGGCACGACTGAAAGTAAGACACAGAAAATTCTACAGAACATGAAAGAAACACCAAGTACACCCTGTTTGTTCTGCCACAGTTGGAATTACTGTGGTCACCCTTTCCTGACCACGCTCAATGTATTCACAGCAGCCATTCACCTTCGGAGCAGGAAGGGTTACTGGTGGATGTCTGGGCAGATGGATACTCTGCTTTGTTCTTCCTGTACTTCAGATATGTTTAGTGCAGCTGTCTATTCTGAAAAGTCTATAGATAGCTTTCTGCAAACAAGAATTATCCTATTTAACTCTGCAAAAATTAATATTTTGGCAGTCTATGAGTCTTAGAATTTCTTGTAATTTTATTTATTCTAGTAGATGATACCATTTTCTTCTTTCTAAGCAATCTATCTCTTAAGATTTCTCCTAGAGTGTCTCATTAATGCAGGCTTGGGAACAATGAAAGTCAGCAGTAAAATCAACCTGTGCTGTGGAGAAAAGGAAAGTTTTATAATGCATAAATATCTGAGCCCTGTGAAAAGGAAGAAGCAGTTTAATGAGCTCTTAAAACCTATCAGAAGAAAAAAGGAGGTATGTATACGAAAACATAACATGTTCTGAATAGGGTAGACAGTAGCTGCTTTTTCAGGATATGAAATGCAGGGTAGGCAGAAGAGACTTTTCCTGCTACTGCCACATACACTATGATGATGTGACAGGAGAAACTAAACCAGAATACTTTTTGTTCCCTCTAGGATTCAGCCATGACTGAAATTGTCCTTCTTTTGTTCAATAAATACTTCAATTTAATATGCAGAGATGTATTGTAGCTGGAGGAAAAAATAAGCCAACCCACACCATTTGGTTGCCTGCAAGAAAGAGACATGGTGTTCACAGGAGGGCAGAGCAACATCACAGTAACTTGTCCTATTCCATCTCACCCATCTCTCAGCCTAAGGACAAGCAGTTCTAGTTCAGTGTCAGAGCAGAAAATTAGAACTTATTTCATTGGCAGCCACCCAAAATATCCTTCTTTCTTGTCTTCTGATCATGAACAGCTCAAGCAGTTCCTGTGCCCTCTCCCTCCATAACTACCCCTTTTTATGCCCAGTGCAGAAATTCTTCTGCTATGCCCAGAGCCTGACCCCACCAGTCCCATCTCTGGTGCAGCACCTTCTGCAGCTCATCCCATTTCAGCCCTAAATAAGTGATATCCTGTGTCTGGGGCTCTAAAACCTTGCCATCTAAAACTGTCATCTTTCATAGTGTGGGATACAACCCTCCACAAAGCTAAATTACCTAAAATGGTTTTGAGCTTAAACGCAAGTATTACACATAATCACAGTAAGCCTATGAATGTGCCAAATCTCCTCCCTTCTAAAACATACTGGGAAAAAATTATTTTTTCAACAAGGTAACACTGAAATACTATTAACATCCAGACAATGTGCTGGTACCAATTACTTTTTTTCTTTTGATACCTGGAAGTAACACCAACCCTATTCAAGGTCTTTCTGTGAGGAGGTGAGCTGTAAAATGACAATTTCAATGGAGAGTAGATAACAATTTTGGTCTTTTCTCCTATCAAAGAGAAAGTTACATAATTTCCTCCATAATAGAAAGGTCTTCTACCAAGAAATATCATCTCTTTTAAAAACTAGTAGACAGAGGAAAGAAAGCACTAATGAGACTTTGATTGCATCTCTGCTATTGCTATTACACGATAATCTTTAAAATTACTCACCTGTTGTATCTTGCTTTTTAATCTAGTCTTAAAAAGAAAACTGAAGCAGATACTTAATATACTTCATTTGCAAAGCTGTTTCCACTGAAAAGTCATTCTGGTGAAACTTCTGCTTGCTAATGCAGAGCTATCACGGTTGCTGCGCTAGTTGTCAGTCACTAGGCATAGCCGCATTGCTGGCACACCTAACCTAGCTCCTTCTGCAGGGAGCCACATCCAGTGACACAAACCCAGACACCTGGGAGTGAGTCTGACCTAGTCTGACTGTGTCCTGCTCAGCACAGCTGAAGTCGCTGTTGTGTTTATTTGCTGGGACTGAACATGTGTCAACATGTGTTGTGTCATGCAACACATACGGCTGTACCTGAGCTGGTGAAGCCTGTGTTGTGTCAAGGGGTACGGAGCCCTGCCTGGACAGCTTTGGCTGTGAATCAATGAATGGCAGTTCACTAAACAGGGACACAGCTTCCAGTCCTTGCAAACCAATGCAAGATGACTTACGAATTCCTTTAACTCTTCATTGAAGCAAATTTTGCTTTACTGTTTTGCATTTCACTATCTTTCAGAGTTTTCTTTCCCTGTCCTTCAGAGGAGATAATGTCTTGTAGAACAACTAAAGCACAACTCATCCACAAAGACGGTATAGGAAGGGTATAGGAAGAAAGAGTACAGAAAGAGCATGTCATGGAGTGATAATTAGAGATTGTTAGAGATATCAGCTCTGATGCCTTTGAGGCAAGATGCTCCCAGAACCAGTGTGTCTGACCACATTACAAGAACTTCTTTGCACCACTCAGCTACACAACTGCATAAGGCAAGAAAAACAGGAATTCTGCAAACCAAGAAGAGCCTTTGTCTTTTACTAAACCCAGTATTTCCAGATGCCAGCAGTCTACTTAGAGATAAGAGAACAAAATAGGACCAAGTGGCCCCAGAGCCTATGCCACTGCATCACCTGCAAGTGGAGATTGGCAACACTGACACAGGCACAACTTCTCGAGCACTGCTGGTCTACTACACTTGGCCGATCCAAATGCTTGCTTCTTTCTTCCCTCCAGATGAAAACCTGGTGATCTTGAGGGTACAGATGCACGCTCAACTAGAAATCAGACTCACACACGCAAAATCTCTGAGCCATCAATGAAGCTGTGCACCCCCTGACTGCCCACTCCCAAGTTTTCTGATCATGCTGAGAACCGTGAGGCCAGAGGACTACCCAGCCAACTTCCCTAGTCCTGAGACACCACCCAAAAAGTAGTGGGAGGGGAGGATGAGATCTGATAATTTTTGATGGTGAAAATGTTGACTGTCTGAGAGTGAAAAGCATTTGCTTACTCCATATTTGATCCCTTTCCATGTAACTCTGTGCATTTCAGATGAGTGTTTCCCCTGAACAACAAGGAATCAGCCTGTGTGTTTCAGAGTAGAGGTAGCCTTTTCTGCACATAAAATTTGCAGACATTCCCACTCCAATTTTAACGACAAAAGACATTACTAAATACTTCCCAGTAGATGGCAGGGTTACGTTGCAACAACGCTGAAAGTCTGAAGCTGAAAGGGCTCCTGCATAAAGGTTCAAGTACTGGTTAAGTAAATTTAATTAGCAGAATGAACTAATATCTGAAAAGACATAAATACACGTTGGATTAACTGATAGAATGTGATGCTGGAAATGCAGAAGTTATATTTCAAGGCAGTGAAAGCTTAAAGCTCAGCATAGTATTAAAAATGAACTTTGTTAAAAATGAGCTTCATTGAGACAACTGTTTATACCACAGAAGTGACATGACACAAACCACAGTATTTAATGTGAGAATCCACTGAAGTTACTAGCCATAGAATACACTCAGGAGAAAAGCAAAAAGCCCTTGCAAATATTACTGAAAATGATCAGCAAAAGTGGATTTCAAGACCAAAATCAATTCAGCTGGATAGCGTAGTGTTTGCCTTTTTCCAGGGACTGTGCAAAAATGAGCACCCCATTAAGGGAATTCGGTACTTTCGTCAGTTTGAAAAATCATGACCTCAGCATGAGGTCTTCAGCATGAGGATAGAGAACAGCTTCACTGGTTGGGACCCCCACCAGAAACAGCCAGGAGACAAGCCTGATGCATCCTGAGGATTTCGGAATGGTTTTTTTACTTGTCAGTTACCAAACCACTCAGCCCAGGATGACTGGCTGCAAATGGATGAGGTTTCAGTTTCTTAAAACCACGATTCTCTGAATTTACTTTTCGAGCCAGGGCTATAAGATATGCCCCACTGAATTTCAAACACAAAGACTCTAGTGAGTGACTTCCCTTGTAAGTGTCCCAAGGTTATATGGTTTTATCCTCTTTGAAGGACAGATGATTTACATGAGGGAGGTATAAATGCGGTCACTCTGTTTGGTCTGAAAACATTTGTGGAAAACTGCTAATGTCAAACCCCANGTAAGTGTCCCAAGGTTATATGGTCAACACTGGTCTGAAAACATTTGTGGGCAACTGCTAATGTCAAACCCCTGTACACTGCAGGTGAAATGAAATGGCTGCAGGAAAAAGTACCACCCTACTTTTTAGATGGTTTTCTTTAGGAAAAAATATTCAGATATCAGACACCCAATACTTTTACTTCTCATTCGGTGTATGCCAGTTTTGTCTTGACTCACTGAAATTACTCACATACTTAATTTCACTGTTCTACTGTGGAATTATAAGATTAGTTGAAATACTCCATTTATTCATAAAAAGAGGTTACATGCTTTCTTTTGTGAATATCTAATAAGAAAATGCAGGGGCTGATGATACATGGTTTCTGAAAGAAAAAAGGCCCAGCCTGGCACACCATCTCTGTCAGGACATACCCTGCATTTGTTGCACCAGTGCCTCTCAGCAGTGCTACTCAACTGCACACCATGCTGAAAAGCAGAATTCTCATTCCTAATGATTAACAGTATCTTCAAAGACACATTTCCTATTATTTTCTGCAATAATATACCAAACTTCCTCTGCTAAGTGTATATCATCTCTAAAGAACATACCTACATCACTGAAAACAGTCCTGGAGTTTGTTTTTATTTTATAAAGCCCTTAATAGTTTTTTGTCTTTTTTTTGGTTTGTTTTCATATATTAATGCATGATTATATTATATTCTTTAAAAGTTTCATCTTATAGCCACCTTATTGATTATTCACACCTATTGATTCACCTGGTTTCTGAAAGCATTTGCCTCATAAAAATACAAAACCAAAAAGAAATAAAACCAGTATTGACTAATGCTCTAAAATCCTATTGTATTTTTGCAGTTGGATAAAACACACAAAGCTTGACACATTCCTAAAACTCTGACTCTGGTGAGAGTGTAACATAAATGGTAATATTAACATAATCATCTTGATCTTTTCCCCCAAGAGTAACATAACTCTAACTGCTCCACAATCACAGGTCTTTTCTCCCCCTTTCAGCCTCATTAATAATTTGGCTTATCTTTCTCACTGACATAAACATTGAATCTTGCTGAAGGTCATGCAACATGCCCAGTATCTTTTCATTCAGTTGCAATTCAGCACTGTATTCTGCGCCTTGTATTATTTTACACTCATGACATGCAGTTGTAGGTTGTTTGCATGGTGGTGTAACGCCTGATAGTTCATGCAGTGAATGGTAAACACTGATGTTCCAAAAGCTAATTAGTGGTGAAGATTTGTTTTTTATTGCCCTATCTCAGTTTATTCAGCTGGGAAGCCACGGGCCAGGCGAGGTCAGCAAAGGCGATTAGACAAATGATCATTGTTTCATACAACAGAAAGTTGAAATAAATAAGATTATTTGGTAAGAAAAGAAAAGAATTACAGAGTCTGAGGCATCTGACATTATTAAGGTAACAGTTCTTAGGCCTTTGGCTCATCCAGCATCCCCACTAATCCATTTGCCATCCAATATATCTGTCTAAAGACAAAAGCCCTCTCAGGCTTTGACAGAGAACTGAAATTCTTCTGTGCCTGGCTCAGCGACCTCATTTCCAGCCTTGAGCTTCATCCCATCAGTGCTCTCTGAAGCAATACGGTCTCCAGCTTTCAGCAGCTAGAAGGAAATGTACAGGAAATCATGAGGCAGGGAAGTGGTACAGGATGCAGAAAAATAAAGGAACCAAAACTGTTTTATCTGTCTGAAGTGTTCTCAGCCTCAGCTTACACATGGAAAGTTTTGTGCTGGGGTGAGAGATGGGCACAGAGAGGCTCTCACCAGACCTTCTTTTATTTCTTCGTGTCCTGAAGAGTTTGGTTGCTTTTTAACAGTGGTGCCACACCCTCTGAATCCAGCTTTCTGTAACATCATTGTGGAATTTTCCCTTCAGAGATCAAGAGGTGTGGATTTCGCCCCTTCCTCAGCTGCCAATAATTTATGCAGACACATCTGCCCTAGCCTTAGCACATCAGCACATCTAGACTTTCTGCAGCACACATCACTGACGAGCCTGAGCAACAACACTTTCAACACAGCTACAAGTGCATGTAGAAACCGTCCACACACATGCTGTAGGACAGGGAGAGACCTTTCCATCAAGAGAATATACTGCAAAGCCAGGAGGACGTCAAAAATAAGCTGTTTAATTTCAAGAAGAATCATATATGCACTTGTATCAGTGACACATATGACCACATAATAGTGACCATTATAGTGACCACATAATCAGTGGGTTTGTTTCATTTACAGACTGTGACACAGTTCAGGAAGGACTTTCCACCAGAAATGAGCAACAAAAGTGGATCACTGCAGAAAAAGTCATCCTCGAACAAGCTGAGTTTTTTGTCCTCTGGGAGGAGCAAAGGGGGGAGTCACAGTACAGGTACAAAAACAAGTTACTTCTGTAACCCCATGTCTTAAAAAGTTAAGCATAAGGAGGAATAAAATGCAATTGGTCATTCCGGTCCACTTGTAGAGGATAAAAAAGGAACCACCAACAAAACTGGAAAGTAACAAATCCAGAAATGCAGAAGAGAAACAGTTAGCACTACATGATATTAAGACATTAAAACAAAAACCACCAAAAGTTCATGGTCTTCATGCCTAATATTTTTTAATTTATTTTGAGTTATTTCAAAAGGAAGGGAGGAGAAACAAGAAGAAAACACAGGCCACAGTGCTCTGGGACACACCACAGTAAGATATTTCTGAAAGGACTGATACAAAGCAAGGTAGCAAAAGAAGTGTGTCCTTCCTGCAAGAATGTATGCCGGTTAAAATCAATTAATAAATCAAGTGCTTTGAACTAACACTCCAGCTGTCTCATTCAAGGTAGGAACACCTCCTCTCACACCACTCAGGCACGTTTGGTGCAGGCCAGGAGCTCCCAGGACCATACATCCATCCCAATTTCTCCATCTCCATCCCAACCAAGATCACTTGCAAACTTTTCAGTAGTCCACATCTTACCCCAAAAAATGAGATGCTACTCAACAAACAAAGCAGTGCGGGTCTAGCTTGGAATTGTCTTTCAGATGAGAATAATGTGATTATAGATTACAGTGACTAAAGTTACAATCTCGGGTAACAGATATAACTAAAACTAAAACAGAGTTGATACTTCAGAAAACAATTTAATTGAGTTAAAGTAGTATGCTTTAGATATGTACCCTAATAAATAAAGTTATTATTTTCTCATCGGTATTCATGCAAGATCTAATTATACTTGGGTCTAGAAATTTTTTAAAAGAAACAAAAGAGTAAAATCACCATACTGAAACAAGGTATTTCTCATAATAAAGACTTCCTTTCTACTTCCTGAGAAATATGGCAAGCTAATTTTTAATGGAATATCCCCTCATGTACCTCTGTTGAGTGGCATATGAACATAGCTGGTTTGCTCAATACTATTTTAAAACTTCCCTTTTTCTTTACTTTCTCTGCTGTTACTTTACACTGTGTGGCACACAAGTTTGTCTCAGCCATTCCTGGATGCCGCTCCGCCTAGTGGATGAAGGGATTGTAACCACAAAAAATCTACAGCTTAATCTTATCTTAGATTTTTAACTGCGTGATTACAAGGCTTCCCTGATTACCCTGTTCAGATAAAACTATCAGCAATACCAAAGTTCTGTTTGCTCTAAGGTAAAAGGCTGCCTTTTATCAAACAATCTTATAGTTTTATAGGAGTAGAACCTGGTCACCGTAGCACTAAATTTTAAATGTCAGGGTTTATCTACAGCAGGTATTATCTAAAAAACCCCCCCAACATCGCCAATTTTATCATTCATGCACTTTCATGTATCTATAATAATATTATATAATAATTTAATCTCAGGTAAATTAGAGAGCTTTTTATAGTTTAACTAGAGCTAGGTTACACATCCAGAAGACCTGTGTTATAGATCCTGCTCAAATCAGTGTGCCAGCTCTCTGCACGCAGCTGGTGCAAGCACTATTGGAAGGTGGGATGGAAAAATGACTCACAAAGTCCACACGCTCACTTGACAGGTGATAGCGATCTCCCAGGAAAGGGCACAGAGCAAGTCATGTGGTGGCTGGCTCCAGCAACACAGGAGGTTTCAGTGAACATAACACAGGTTATGTACACCGAAACCTGAGGAGCCTGAAAGGGTAGCCCCTTTCAGAAGAAAAGATGTGTGACTTTTCCAAATACAAAAATTCAGCCTCATATCACACACAGATCTGACAGGCATCCAGACAGCGGCAAAGTGCTACCTGACTTAAAGGAGTTTGTAAGACTGGCAACTCACCTATCTAACTGCTCCATCATTAACTGATAAATAAGTGCCACTCAATTGTGTTCAAAACCAGTACTTCAAGATAAGAAGAAGGAAAAACAAGTGCATAATTACGAGGGTCAAGCTAGCACAAATCACAGGTCAGCGGCCAGCAAGGACCTATGACTTAAACAGCTCCTCCCACCAAGTTAATGCTTTGCTGGAAGAGTGAGTAAGAAGCACACTCCTTGACCTATTCCCTCAGCTGCCAAGTTCGACAACACCAGATGCATCTTCCCCATGGTCTTCAATTTTCTGCGTTCTGGAGACACTGGACACAAGAAGACCTTGCTGTCAACAGCCTGATCTCACAAGTGCCTGCACCACTCCCAAGCACTGGATGCATCCGTGTTCAACCCCTGCACTCTATGCACACCCCTCGACATAACTAGCCCAGCCCCCTGGAGCGGGTCTGCCTCTCTCTTTCTGAAACCTTTGTTGCTATTCCTCTTCTGTTTTCCCTGTGCAAGCTAGACACCTGCTTTGGTGTACACTCCAGTGCACTTCACATACACCTCTCCCTGCAATGAGATGCAGTCCTAAACCCAAGATTTCAGCAGTTTCAGCAAATGCTCTCTCATCTGATTACTCCTCCATGAGCAGAGGAGCCCCAGCTACTACTCCCTGGAAGCAATCAGAAGAGGATATCAAGACTGAGGTCCAAGCCTGGTTATAGAAATACTACAAATAACAGGAAATCTACACTTCCATGGTTTAACCCACTAGCCTTGACATTCAGCTGAAGGTCACCCTACATCCTCCTCTTCTGATGCCACAAGGTCAGGAAGAAAGCACGGGAGAGTGGCACGGGAGAGTGGCACGGGACAACATCGGCACACACCAGGTCCCTGTCAGATTCGTGCCTGCAGCTGTCCACATACATCCTAATCCATTTTTTGGCAGCTGCACAGCCTGCATAGATAGCACCAACCATATTCAAGCAGTTTTGCTCAAGCTAAAAGACAGCTTTACCCTCTGCTGACAGAGCACTTAGACATCTGTAGTTAGTGTCAGCTTCCCACAGGCTGGGACCTCCTCAGACTCAGCTCAAACTGGAGTTGGGTGCTGCAATCCCGTTACGAATAAAGCCCTTGGGGAAAAGCACGTGTACCATTTCTCTGAAGCGCAGCATTTTGTTTCTCAAGATTATCTAGGCGTGCTGGGGTGTTAGCCCTTTCCTGCAGCACTTGCTCCCGCAAGCGTCTCTGAGAAGGGATGCGATGACCGGCATGTGCATCCCGCCGGCGGCGGCTGAGCCGGACCGCCGGCCCCGCGCGGGCACAGGGGGTCGC
>VZRR01013053.1:545319-673578 GCA_013398015.1 Oreocharis arfaki | reverse complement strand
CCGTCGGCACCTGCCGCGGCTGCCGGCGACCTGCGAGCTGGCGCTGGTGCCGCGGTGGCTGCTGAGCCCCGGGCGCGCTGTCCCGCCGGCGACCCCGGAGGAGCCAGGAGGGCCGGAGCAGGGTCCGGTGGCCGTGCCTGGACCGGTGCTGCAGCCCGGCCAGCCCGGCACGGTGCTTCTCCCGCTGCGGCTGTCGCTCGCGGCCAGCCCGGCGTGACGAACGGGAGCTCAGTAATATTGTGTTCCGTATGAAAGTTCAGGAGATTATTTCAGATCAGCACCTGGGCTTGAAGGAAAGTGGGCTTTGTTAGGCAAAAAAAAACCTAACGAGCCCAAAGCTCCTGAGCGCAGGATGCTCGCTGCTGTCCCGCCTTGGGAAGGGGAATGGGAGGTGACACCTCAGTGCAGAGACCTCTTCAACGGAGCTGATTTCTATGAGAGGTGAAGTTGTGCTGCCTTAAATTTAAAATAAAGGATGCCTCCTGATGTTTTGCTTTAATTACGCATTTACTTCACAGGATAGCCTCGTAAGATAAAAGTCAATTTCATAAGTGTCCTGAGGGAATTAGAATCTAACACATCAGAGTGGTCTTGCAATAATCTTTCGAAACAAGGCCAATTCGAGCAGTATCGGACAAGTGAGCTTAAGAGAACAGAGAGCGCTACTGAGCAGGCACTTTTCTAGTGCATTTGTCTGGAGAGTCTTGTAGGAGACTACACTTCCTAACAGCCCTCTTCCGTTTGTTAAATTGAAGCATCTCAAATGGAGCCTCCCTGATAACCCCGCTTGGGGAAATAAGTAGCAACTGTGGCAAAATCCTAAGTGTGACCTCATTTGGTACATATTTGTCTGAAGGACTGTAAAATTATTTCCAAGGGAAAAACATAAAGGAGTTAACGGGGGAAAAATGTGGAATTTTGGTTCTTTAGAGACACTGTATTGTGAAAGAGTTCTTCTCTTCACTGCAGTAGGGCAAAATATGGCAGATCTTTTTTCAGTGGAGATGATGTTTTGCATGGCAGGAATCCTTTGTCTGGTTTAGCATGTACAGTTTGCAACAGCACCATTGATACACTTGTGGTTGCTGTAGTAGAAATCCTTTTTTTTAGAAATCTAATTCAGACTGTAGCATATCAACATCAGTTGGTGTTGAGTGCAGCTTACACAGCTGAAGTGCACATTGTACACCCATTTTTTTTCTGAACAATTTGGAGCTTTCAGAGCCCCAGACAAACAGCAGAACATCTACAGCAAACAAAAAAAATATTGTTTATGTCCAATGCTTATTTCCTGTCCTGAAAGTTCATAAAGTTTAGAGATAAAATCAGTTACTCTTAAAACATTTAACACATGGTGGGAGAGTGGTAGTGAATTCTGAAGTGATCTATATCATACAACTCCAGTTGCCTTCCTGCCCTGTCCTCTTTGCCTCCCTGCAATTAGGCAGGTCTTGCACGAATTTGGAAGAGGAGGATGGAGCTGGCACAGAACCTGGCTAAAGTGCATTCATTGCTTTAGCCAGGGGAACAAAACCCAAACCCAGCCAACAGAGGGTCACATTTGTGACACAATGATAGGGCTTCTGGGAAATGATTTAAATGGAACAAAACCAATCTCCGTTTCAGTTCTTGTCTACAAAGTTTGGAATGTGGGACTGGCATTTCTTTTATGGTTTAAGCTTCTTGCCCAGTGTAAGGCACCAATGAGGTGTGGATGCAATTTACAACAGGGAGAGTGAGCTTGCCATCAGCTAAAGCAACCTGTACCAAGCTCTCCAGCAGGGTATTCTTTCTCTGTCAGCAAACTGCACCTTTACTAGAAGTTTTTACAGCCACAAATGCCTATGATCGTACTTTGAGATGTCCTGGATCATATTAATGTGTTACCAAAAGACTGGCATAAGACCAAGGTCCTGAATACTTCCTGGAATTTTTCATTCCTGCGATTCTGAGCTGCCATCCGTTCATGCAGACTTGTGTGCTTTGGTAAATGTCTCTGTGTATCCTTAATTTTGTTATTTAGTTTTGACAATTAAAACAGTGGCATTTTCTGCCCATACACAGACCCATCTTATAAACATCATTTCCAAGACAGTGGAGAGGTTATTACTTTTCACTGGTTACTGTGATTAAAATCATCCATAGCAGCGTTTTAGAGCATTTATCAGAAATAGCAACCTCTATACAGACGTGTGTAAATAACTTCATTTTGGAAAAGGGCCACTATATGTGGAGGAATTGCATTAAGAGTAACCTACCTAGCCCAGACCTAACATTTAATTGACATGGGTGTGCCACACTGAGAGTTTTATTCCAAGAACAGATTCTTGCTGATATTTTTAAATCATGCAGGGGCCAGGGCCCTGCAGCTGCAGGTGTGTGTTTGTGGTTCCCAGTCGTGTGTGTGGCTGTGTGGTACACACACGGTACTGGATGCTGAGAAAATTATGTGCCTTTAATGTTACACTTTTCAATGTGACGTAGACATAACCAGCACACACGTCTGAAATTAAGAGGTTCTTGAGTAAACTCTTGAGTGTCTTCAGCTAAATTATTGCATATACATGACAATATACAGTCATGCTTGGAGAGGGCTGAATTGATCACGTCTGGGTACAAGCAAGACTTAGGGTGCTGTGTGGTGCAGGGCAGATTTGTTTGAATCCATCTTCTGTCCCCTTTGTTACTTGTGGAGGAAAGAGGTGCAGACACTTTTAACCTGAAATAATCACTTTCAATTGCAATCAGTCATGAGCGGTTAAATTCCTTTAAATTCCCCCTCTGACAAGGTTAATCCTGTCCTAATCATGGCATCCAGGTGTAACCTCTTTGCCCTGTATCCCAGCAACCAATAAATATGAAAGCCAATCATTAAAAATTATATCCATCTTACAGTTCCATAGGGATAGAGAAGAATTAGTCATACTCAAATATGTTTTCTCATTTTCTTTTTTCTTTTATGTTCCAAATAATATGGGAGCCTTTTGTTAAAATAGCATAATAAAAGCTATATCAGTGCACTGAAAACATTTCAGTTGTTCAAAATTTAGAGTTTAAATAGAATTTGTAGCCTGCAAAGCTCTTCATACCTTTGTTTAAGCAAAACTTAATTTTTAATTTTGTGTCTTATTTAAATGTCCTACATATGGAATTTTCCTTCTTCCTTTGGAAAAGGAAAACCACTATATGTGCTTAAGGGATGGTTAGGTTTGACAAGCAGAGCTCAAAGGAGGAAGTGGAAGAAAGTGAACTGGGCCACATTCTGCATTGCTATGTTCTTAGCCGAGTCTCATAAGCCTTGCCAAGAGCATATGAGATCTGTTGCATTTGCTGACTTTGGTTATTTAAACTGTTGGCAGAATAATGCTTACCAAGTGCTGGAATAAATAAAAGATACAAGGTGCATAAAGAAAATGAAAGATATGTAGATCTTGGTGAGGCCAGGCAGAGCACAGATGTACATGGAAGTGTGGAAGGGATTCTCTGTGCATCTTCATTGTTCCTCCTTTCTCAACAGAGGGAACTTTTAGGCATCAATCCATCTGCATTTACTGCAACAGCAAACAAGGAGCTATGCTGAAAGTTTGCAAGGAGATCAGCAAGGGAATCTTAAAGCAATACAAATGTTTCTGGAATGAGAGCTTTGTATACAAAACTATATTGAATGGTAATTGTACAGCCTCCAAATAAATACCAACACTGAGTAAATCTAGATAATCCATATAAACAAAGTTTTTATTTCTAAGAATAAAATTCCTCAAAGCATTTCTACATAATCAAACATAAGCTGGGCCTTGAAAAATCTGCACTATTGATAGTGTTGAATTTTCTTTATGATCTGGGTAGTCTACAACTCAGTAGGACATTTTCATGACAGTACCTGCCTTGATGAAAAACATCAAGCTTCTCCACTAAATATAGAACTTTGCTTTTGCTGCAGTCATTAAAACACCACGTAGAAAGAAAATTCAGATTTCTCAGTCCTTTTAAGTGTGGACAACTGAATTACAACTTTTTAATGAGAAGTTAAGCATCCAAGGTGCCTGAGTGCTTTTGTTGTTTCAATGTATTTCACAAAAAGTTGATTTGATACCGCAGAGATGCTGGAATTACAGGAGCTGTGACATCAAAAGGGGATTTTCCAGAGGTTTGGCATTCTTAAGGTACTTTAAAATTTAAGGTACATTTAAAATAACCTCTCCAATAATTACCAACCGACAGTCTTCATTAATTCTTTTTTAGGTTAATGGATTAGCATCTCTAAGTGTTCACTGACATCAGGAGCGTGCACATCAGACCATTCAAAGACATGGTTAAATCAATGGGTCCATTCAGATATTTAAAGTGAAGCTCTAGGATGCCATGTGCTTGCTAGTTTTGCAATACTGAGACATGAAGTAGGATAAAGAGGAACAAAACTGAGGAGAAATTTACAGTAAAAACATTCTAAAACATTTACACACTGATAAAGGCAACATGAAAACTCTTTCATTGTACTGCTGCTGAATAGAAAGGCACATGCTTCTTTCCCTAAATGAAAGGTCTGGATATAGCATTAATTTTCAGTTACACATCTAAAATACGTAATCACCTTATTGCTTGCTGCTTTCTTGCTGCAGTGTATGGTTACACTATGGAACCCTGAAACTAAGACAATTGTATCTTTACGATGCTTCTCTCCTTTGTTACCCCCTACAGTGTTGTGTGTGTTCAGACCAAGATAATTTTAGAAGACAAAAACTGATAGTGACTGAGTTTTGTTCAGGTTCTGCTATTAATGGTAGAATAAGCTATAGTCCTTGATTTTTCCATTTTCTTTCTTTTGTTGTTTATCATTTATCACCTTACAAAACAGATTGACAAATGCTTGCCTATAAGAACTTACCAATGCCTGTAAAACATACAATTAATTTACAGACTTCTTTGTTAAAACTTTTTTAAGACAGGAGTGCTAGAAAAGGTCTCCAGGTTGCCATACTGACAGCCCCTCCTGTTCACTGCCTAGGGTCATACACTCAGAGGAGAATGCATACACAGAAGTTAAGTCCCCCCATTTATCATAGGCCGTCATAATCTGTGAATCTGTGCTTGTAATTATATAGTCTCTCTTGAATCTTCATAGATTCCCAGCCCTTATTTTATCCTGTGACAAGAAACTGAGACAATCACCTTGAGGGAGATGATTCTCCCCCTGTACTCTACCCTTGTGACACCCCACCTGGAGTGCTGTCTGCAGGTCTGGGGTCCTCAGCACAAGAAAGATGTGGGTGGGGTGAAGCAAGTCCAGAGGAGGGCAACAAAGATGCTCAGAGTTACCTTGGCTGGAAGTAAGTCCTCTATAAGCTAAAGAGGAGATGTACTACTGTTCTACTTACTTATCATGTAAGTACAATGCAGAAGGCCAAATACTTTTTTTTTCAGGCTGTACTCAGTGCTGTCGGCCTGTCTTATTCTAATGCTGCTACTCAAAAAATTATGAAGGGGATCATGAAGACAGTTTCCCAGCATCCCATATAGCAATTTTTAAGATCAGACACATTTTTTCACATTGACTTCCCCAAGGCAATTCTTGTATTTGTGTTTCTGGAGTATTANGGGGGGAGGAGCTCTGGGGGCCATCTGATCCAACAGCCTGCTCAAGGCAGTGTATACCAGCTCAGTCAAGTTTTGAGCTTCTCGAAGGATGAGGATTCCACAGCCCATCTGGGCAACCTATAGCAGGGCTTAAATGACCTCCTGCTTGAAAGTTTTTCATAAATAATCATAATTTCTGTTGTTACAGCTTGTGTCCCTTGTCTCATGTCCTTTCACAGCACATCTCTGAGAGGAGCCCGTGTCTGTCTTCTCTATACTGTCCCATCAGGTGGCTGAAGGCAGCAAGTGTGACACCAAGTGGTTGAGCACATATGGCCCGGGGTTCAGCCCTATTGAGCGGTTTCCTGAAGTTCCCAGGCAGCTGAAGGCAGCTGAAGAGACTTAATAAGCATATATCTGGGGGCTGCTGCTCAGCTGGGAATCCCCAATCTAGATGTGCAGAAGAAAGCTTTTCATCTTACAAACATCACCAGCAGGTCACCTATTCAACATAGCCAGGGAAACGGAAAGCCATGAAGTTACAAAGGACTGAAATCCCCCACTTCAGGAGAAGGAACAGAGCAGCTCTTCTGGAACCAAGCATTAATATTTCATTAACTGACAAATAAGTAGAAAAATACATCAGAAATTTTCTGCTAGTTGTAAATGAGTGACATTTCTTTTCATCTGCATGTCTGCACCCTAATAATTAGACCTTTTCAGCAGATGGTTCTCACTCATAAGCCTATGAGCTGTCAGTGAGCTTCTCACCTGTGTGGCATAGGTTCCTTCATTTGCATTCCTGTTTCACTAACACCTGTTAATTTTTACTTTTGCCCACTCTTTAAAGACATTGCCTATGGAAACTAGGAAAAGTAGCAAGCAGTTTTTGAATAATAAAAAACTAGCCTTTATTTTGTTTGTAGCATCAGCCTTTATACTTATTTTAGACAAGTGAGAACTAGAATGAAAATAATTTAATTTTCTTGGTCACTTACAAGCAAGGAAGATGGCATTGGGATGTTAAAGCAATAGGAGCACAATTTATGCATTATGCAATAAGCTGGCTTCTTGTGCTTCACTTCTGAATTGAATAACCTCACAGTTAATAGGATTACACATTATTCCAAGAACAAGAACAGGCCAGTCTTACAGATGTGAGCGAGCCAAGAAAAGGTATGCATCGCTGCCCTCCTTTTCTGTTCTTTTGTGTTCTGTCATCATGTTGTTCTGCACAAATGCAGCACTTACAACCATGACCCCACACCCATAGTAATTTTCTTTGGTGGCAGTAGTATGGGAAGCAACACATCTATGACATGAAAAAATAAATGGTCAGTCAGAACATATCTCTGATTAATGTTCCTAGTCAGCCCTAGCTGGGTCTTCTGTTTAGACTGATGCTTGATTTTGGACAGAGAATTTGTAACTGCAGCTTTTGTCTGTGTTTCACATTAATTAGGAGTAAAACTATGATACTGCAGCTCTGCTTTTTCTGTACCCCCTGGTACATTCCAGGGGATTTCTCTGGATAGAAATGCATAGAGAGCATGCTAGAGCTGGCTGTCATGTCACTTAGAAGAAAAGCTTGTCATGTGTTCTCATGTGGCTCAAGTCTTTTTCCTTGGAAGTTAATCTCACAAGCAGTAAATCTGTTACTTTAATCTTTTCAATTTACACCATTTGGGTTGGGGAATTAAAAAAACAACTATTTAATCTATGGACCACTGGCAAGCATTGTTGAGTGGTAAATGTTGCTCCAGATACAATACAGCAGGAAAGTTTCCTATATATATGTTCTAGGTGCTGGAGGAGAGTCTGGGGTTTCCTTTCATTCTGTCTTTGGAGGTAAGCCTGTCCCTGTCCCACAGCTTTGGATGGAAAACATAGAATAGCCTGGGGTGTTCTTTTTCCATTTCATGCACCACAAATTTAAAAGTAAAAGAAAGAGAATAAAAGTTTATGTTACTATATTAATTATATTATATAGAGTTTTATTTTTTGTATTTTACAGGTAGCTCATGTGCTTTGGGGATTTCATTCTTTCCATGACTGACTAGGAATTTGCTTTTTGTTTATAGTGACCTTTTCATGGCAAAAATGCTCTGAGAGACTCAATCTGTTGCTACAACGCCAGTCTCAGAATTGCAGATGTCCTCCTCCTTTAGAGTACTGTGTTACTCTCAGTCTCAAGGAGTTATTACAGGAATCCTTGTTTTAGTTTAGTCTAACCAACTTTCTCTGACTTAGGTCAGATTAAAAGGTTACAGTTTTGGCTGCCTTCATCAGGTTTATCATGGGTCACAGCTAATTGCTGCCGCTTGTGGCCAAGATCTTGGGTGACAGCACTGTACCCACTTCTCCGATGCTCTGGATTCTCTTGCTGCTTCACCAGACATCACTAGCAGTCCTATTTTTGTCTCACTCTTCTCCCCATTTAGTTGTGAGATTAAACCATAACTCACTACATCACTTACGTTTAGCAAAGCAACTGGCTCCCAGATCTCTGTTCCCTGATATCCTCAGGTAACTCTTGTGCCTATGGCAAGAGGACAGGAACTCTCAGCAAATCTTCCTTTGCATCAGCGTCTGGTGTGAGCATATTTTCTACCCTTTCAGTTCTCTCTCTCCTTCTTCCTGCTTTCCTAGCCTGACTCTAGCATTTTTGGTCATACCCAGCAGGTTTGCAGAGGGTCCTGGACATGCAGGTCCCAGCATGGCCACCCTGTAACTTTGTGTCAGCTGGGGCTAAGAAAACCTTCTTTGGTTTCTTCCATCTCTTTTTGTTCTCTGATAACATTGGAGAGAATGCACACCAGAAGAAAAATTGCCTACTGCTTCCTAGTTACCCTGGGAACATTTGTCTAAACTTGCATCTTAAAACATCATTCTTCAGAGAGATCTCTCCCTGTCTCCTCAAACATACTCAGGCACCTCCCCGGATGGCATATGAAAGCAGCAACCTTCATTTCCAAACATTCTGCTTTAAACCTACTGCCTGATTATTCCTCATATTAGCCATCAAACTGTATTTATTTCTAATAGAAATTTATCTAGAGAGGTATTTAGTGTTTTCTTAATATTCTACAGTCCAGGAACATACCTGAGAAAGTACATTCCCAGGAGTAAGAAGGAGTAGGTAAGAATCGTACAGAATAGACATCAATTATTCATCTCTATTTCTTAAAATTTACTGTAGCTATTTATGGTTCAATTCTGTGCCAGAATGAGGGAGTCACTGTTAGCTTCAGACAAGTAATCAACCCCTTGGCCATACTATGGACTAGTCACATTTGCTATCACTACACAAAGGTACAGTTTCTCCTTTCATATGCTCTGCGTTCAAAACAGGTAAACATACAGAACAGGCAATGCCTTACTGCCATCACACACCTTCCAAACCTCCGCCCACATCCCTGTGCTGTGGGGAATCAGTGGGCCGTCAGCTACCTTGAGCTTCCTAATACATTGCTGGTCCCTTCCTTACAGGTCTTCTGTTCACCCATCAGGCAGATGTTATTTCATTTCCTTCTGGAATGCAAACTGCTCTCCACAGTAAACACCTTTCTTTGATCGCTACTTATTTTTCTGCTGTAGAAATATATGATAGACCCAAATACGGTAATAACAAGCCACTGACAGTAATCAGAACACAAAGCTTAATCAGTTTATATTGTTCTTTTGCCCTTCCCATTGTCTTAATCCAACCAGTCTCTGTTCCTGCTCCGTTGCCAGGAAGTGTGATTTTGGCTTTTCTGTATGGCGCAATGCAGATCTATGACACTGTACAGAAACATTTTGTAGACCGAATATCTGTAATCATGAAGAATGTCAGTCTCCAAGGTTAATGGAGTAGTAGAAATGAGATGTAAATAGTTACTGAAGTGAATAGGCAAAACTGAAGGGTTTTTTCCAAACTGCTGACTCAGACAGAGTGTACCTATACAGATCTTCAAAAGCACAGACTCTACATGCTTTGCATAATTAGAAATAGATTTCTGAAGTCATAGTTTATATAGCTTTATATGACAAATGAAATTTGCATATTAATTTAAAGTTAAAAATTATTCTGTCTCTTCAAGAGAAATACTTCCACAGTCAGTAATTATAAAAGCAGAGAAAAAACAAGGACAGGCTTGAAGCTGGGACAGACCTCTTCATCATGCCTGCAGTTTATCTTAAAAAACATAGGTTTTCATTTCTAGTAATGATTCATCCTGTGAAATGGAAGAATTAATTTGCTTTTTCAATAACAGCTGTATCTATTGGTATGAAAGCAAGTTCATTGCTTTACAGAGAAGAGAGGATGCATAAGAAAACAACCTAAGTCAAATATTACCAGTGAAAGACAGTAATGTTACTTTCTTTCCTTTTTGAATACAGAAGAAGATAAGGAAGGAAGTTGTTTGTTTGTTTTTGTTTTAGCATTTCCTTTATATATGGAACTGATCTAGGGAAATGATCTTGTCAGCAGTTATTCCCTATGCTAAGGCAGATGAGTTACCATGGGTCAAATGTATATTTAAGAAAATATAAACAGTATTGAAATGGAAATGTTTATTTGGGGAAAGTTTGTTAGATAGTTTCTTATATTTGGATTCCATATAGATTCCTCTAACTAATAAGTTTCCCTAAGTTTCAGTTATTTACCTTAGAAACACGTGAGCAAAACCAGTCTAGAGTTGGATACTCTGTGATTTTAACATGATTTGTGGCCTTTGGACTCTTGAGTGAAATTTTCCAAGGTGCTCATTTTGAGGCCAACACTATGCCCTCAGTCAGTACTGAATGCCAATTGTGTTCACTGGTAGCATAATGAGGCCAAGAGAAAGCACATTTGTAACCCCCCCGCCTCTGTCCAGAAACTGAAATCACTGCTTTAGAAAGGCCTCATTGTGGATGATTAGTTGAGGGAAAATACTGGGAGAGTGTGCAAAAAGTACACAGGCAAAATGCTTAATGCCACATAAGGAACGGAGAAGTCCTAACTTCATTTGTATGTCAAAGGAACATGGACCATAATTATGTCACTAGCAAGTACTCTTCTTTATGAATCTGCTCTAAAACTAACAACACTGAAATTACTTTATCAAGCATGAAATACCCTCTTTTAAGAATATTCTTCCATGTTTTATCTCAGCATTAGCTTGAGAAAAGTGAATGGTCTGAGATGTTTTGCTGTATGTGCTGCGGTGTTTGGGAAAAACTGTGTATATCAAGGATTCCAACATTAGATTGAAAAACCCTTCCTGGAATTGTTCTTTCTTACATCATGTTTCACAGTTCATCTAAGACCATGCACGTGATAGAGTTGCAGCACCAAACTGGTAGTGACAGCTTCTAACTTGCTATTCCTCTGTTTTTCCTGTTGATTTTGCAGATGTTTAAAAAAGAAAAAGGAAAAATCTGTTGAACTTTTGGCATAAAACTGTAGCTGCTACTGTAGCTAAATTGCTGCTAAGTGTCTAGGTGATAAAAGCCTTCTCCTACGCCTGTCACTCTGAACAACACCATTGTCAGGAAAATGTATGCATCTGTTTCCAGTAAGGATAAGGACTGTGATAACATTAGCATTTAGACAAGACACTGCGCTGATGATTGTGAAATGCATTAATGGATGATTCACCATTTTAAAAGAGCACATCTAATGGATTGTTTATATATGCTGTCTCACTGTACTCATTTATTTATTTTATAGGATATTTTAAACATAAAATTGCACAGATCAAAGTAGAACTCTCCTGTGACCTGCTCACCTCAAGGACCTGCATTCAACAGAACCAGTTCCCAGCCAGTCGTGTACACCACTGAAGGAAAATGGACATACTGAACAGCCACCACTTTTTGTACTTTCTACCTACCACACGCCTTGTCATCTTATTAGCAGCTTTGAGCACTGCTGAGGATGTCAGTAACAGCACTTTCAACCGCACTGACACACACCCGGGGGCTGCGCCTGTGGTGATCTCCCGCATCGACCACATCATAGTCAAGGAGGGCAGAAGTGCCTTGATCGACTGCAATGTCCAAGCGAGTCCCAGCCCACAGTACAGATGGTACAATTCCAATGGCCGCCTGCTCCAACAGGAGGAGAATAAAGGTAAGATCTCAGTAATAGCACTGATGTAGCCTGTCCAGAGACACTTCTGATTTCAGCAAGTTGACAAATAACCTGAATTTTATGGCCTGGCTGTGGTATTTTCCTGTGTGAAAATTAATGAAAGCCTGGCAGCAGTTACAATTTCTTTTATGCGCACCTTGGAAGAAAACAGTAACTTTTTATGTGTTATTTATAGCAATGCATAGCAAGAAGCTGAAGCAATTAACAGAAGGTGTAGACAGGCCTCTTTTCACTGAAAGACTTTGGGTTTGTTCCTGTTTCTCATTCTGTCCTCCTTTGTTCTTTGGCACCAAAAAAAGATTAAAAAGCTGTTTCTCAACACAAAGGAGGATTCTCATGACAGATGAGAATAGTTTGTTGGCATGAACTCAACACAGCTAACTCCTGCTGTCTTTATGTGCAGTGCCATGGCAGTGTGAGAAACAGGAGATGCCCTGAACAACCAAGTGCCAAACCTATATAGGGCAGCAGCCAGAAGGACAGGCCAAATTTGAGCCTTCCTGGTTTTAGTTAAGACTCTTCAGTGGCATTTGCCAGAGACCTTAATTACACATGAGCTTATGTTCCTTAAATGGAAGTTTTGGGTGATAATCCTAGTTATACTTCCAGGGAGTGTTTGAGTGGAGTGTGGGTATATGAAAGGTGTTTTTCTCATGTAATCCTTCCATAGTGACTGCTTTGTTCACAGCATGATGAAATAAACTCTTAGTTGTAAGATAGCGTGCCTAACTAGTGGCTGACCTGACAGAGAACTCTGCTGTGATGCGAGTAACAATTGACCCAGCGTGATGTGAAAGAGCAGTGTGTGTCTGTAAGAGCTTACTGCATAACTGGTTATGTTTTACATTACAGCATGTTGTAATTTCCTGAGTAAAGCTAGGGAAAGGAACTACTTGAGCTACTAAGAAGACTTTCAAACATAATTTGTGTGGTTGTGGCAACATATGGCGATTAGCGTGCTGGAGTGTTTTGCTAAGGTTCACTAACAGAAAATTTCCCCTTTAGTTAGGCATCTCAATTTAGGTCTTTATGTAGCCAGCTGAGAGAGCTGGCTAAAAAAACCATTTAGGTAGGTGAACAAAAACTTTGACCAACCAGTAAAACTTGCAGATGTAGTATTAAGACAACATCACTTGAACTTAGAATTTCAACAGTGCAATACCTCCTTTAAGAAACTGTCTTTCTGTAAGAGATGTCTCCTTGCTTGAGACCTTTCTTTGTGATGGCATTGAATTGTTATCAAAACCCAGCAATTATACCTTTTCTAATCATTGTTTTCTTATTTGGCTTAGTATGTCTGTTGGCATCCACTGGCATAGACCCAGTCACTGAGTCACAGTTCAATGCCATTATGTCACTTATAACAGCTGGAGCCAGGTTACATCACAAGGTGTCTTGCTATTTCACAATTAAGAGGAACCTACTTTGCAAAAAGGACCAGCACTGCAATTCAAAGAAATACTGAGCAGCAAATACTCTGTATTTTCTATTATGCTAGAGCTGGAGGAAGAAGTGTCATCTGTTACACTTGCTAATGTTTCCTCTGTAAAGGAGTTTTCCTCTGAATTTGCCTAACTTTAGCAGATTGGGGTGATTTTTTTATGTGAAGGTCTGATTTAAACGGAGCTTTTATTTATTCTGCATTTTTTAATTTCAAGCAAAATGATTCAGGTGTTTTCAAGAATTATGCTAGGGTAAAAAATAGTGTTTCAGTTAAGTTAAAAGTTCTAAGAAGGAGGATAAAAAGATGTCATTAAGAGCATGTCTGTACACATGAACTGAGGCAGGGGTCTTGTGGGAATACTTTCTACACAGGCTTCTACTGGGGATAATGTAGAAAATTTAAGTAAGCCATGTTTAATTAGAAAAACTTTGAACATGGTAAAAGCCCATAACTACTCTGAATTAAAAGGGGTTTTGACTAATGAGCTTCAGAATTGCCCACAGTTTCTTTGAAAGAAATAAAGGGAAAAAATAAAATATTCTTTTTAATAATGAAAGAACTTCTGTGAAAAGGATAAAATAAATGTAGAAGTGAGGTATACACTAATTTGTGGCAGGACTGCAATCTTGCCTTATGATTTCCGTGATTGCGCAGGGATTTTGCACAGGTTTAATTCCCTGATCACAGGTTCTGTGTCTTTTTTCAGCTGCCTTAATAGACTTAAATAGCAGCTGGTTAGGTTAGGTTTAAGGACAAAAAAAGCCCTCTCTGATGGTAAAGACAGGTGAACACCTGACATTCCTTTTTGTGGAAGGTTATTGAAATTCCATTACTACATTCAGCAGATATCTGTCTGGAATGGCTTGGGATTGTGTTACAGAGACTGAAAACAGTTAAGTCTTCCTCTGAGCAGTAGTATGTACTAGCTGATCTTGTTTGCTTATATCAGCCTTGGTTACTGCTTCAAAAGGAAATCTTCTGTAGGACATCTCCCTGTATGAAGTGTTCAGAAGGCACAGAAGCACTCTGCTTTCTGGCTGTTCTCCACCATGTGAAGACTTCCAGGAGTGGGTTTACATAAAGGAAAGAACTGGCACCAGGCTTTCCTGTTGGATTTGGCTTACGTTTTTTATAGCAAAGTTGCAATTTAAGCAGTCATATCACACCAAATGAAGAAAAAATATCCGTCCTCAGCTCTTAAATAGTGTAGTGATATTTGAATAAAAATGAAGTTCACTCGAGGAACTAAAAATCTTAATTAATTACCAGTATATAGTGGCAAATACAGTAACTAGGTGAATCTTGAATCACTTCAGCAGTGACAGGAGTGATGGCTTTTTAACATATTGTTTCAAATGCAGTTTCATACCTAAATTGTTCTGCTGTGCTAGGTTCAAAGAATATGAAGTGTTCGTGTACATGAAATGTATATGTCCATGAAGCGGACAAAGTTATCAGTTATATTACATTGACAGAAATTACTTAAAGGTAAAAGAAGTTCTGTCATGGTGTGTAGAGGTTCTTACCAACAAACAAGGTGTTCCCTGTCATGGCTCCTCTGCTTCCCATCTATCTTACTCCTCCTATCCTACTTCCCTCTCTTTAATATCATACTTCAAAATCAGTTTCTCAACACCTCAGAGGGCAGGCAATATAGTATATGGTGTCTGAAATGTTAGGGATTTTAAAGCTTACATTAACAGAATTATATGAGATACTGTAACAAAACACCAAAAATAATCCAATCGTAAGCAAATGCATTGTCAGGGAACAAAATAAGGAGGGTTTAGTAGGTTTTTCTGCCTCACAATCCCATTGATCCTGTTCTTTCAGGAAGTGTGACCTTTGTTTGGGAGGCTCTCTGGGGTAAGTAGTCCTATCTTTGTAACTTAACTGACCACAAGATTGAGATAGATGCCATGCATATTAGCATTTTTTACGAGACCCTTTTAGGGCATGCTCTGACTATCCACAGTTGATGTCAGGGATTTGATAGTAACACAGCTAGGATCTCAGGCCTCTGTGATGGTAAATTCTTTGTCTTCTTATGAACATTACTTCCTTCTTCCAAAACTTGAAGCCAGTTTGACAAAGCTGATGTTTAAGACTATGCTGGTCATGTGACAAAATACTTCTAAGTTACTCTGTTTCCTCTCCAACAGGAAAATGGTGGTTTCTTGACAATGGGCTACTAAACATTACCCGCGTGTCATTTGAAGACAGAGGTAAATACACGTGTGTCGCATCTAATATGTATGGCAGTGTTAACAATACTGTGACGCTGAGGGTTGTTTTTACCTCTGGAGATATGGGAATCTATTACATGATTGTCTGCCTTGTAGCTTTTACCATTGTTATGATTCTGAACATTACTCGGTTATGTATGATGAGCAGTCATCTGAAGAAAACTGAGAAAGCAATCAATGAATTCTTCAGAACAGAAGGGGCAGAGAAACTTCAGAAGGCCTTTGAGATTGCGAAGCGTATCCCAATTATCACATCAGCCAAAACGCTCGAGCTTGCCAAAGTAACCCAGTTCAAAACCATGGAATTTGCTCGCTATATTGAAGAGCTTGCTCGGAGCGTACCTTTGCCACCTCTCATCATGAACTGCAGGACTATAATGGAAGAAATTATGGAGGTTGTCGGTCTGGAGGAGCAAGGACAGAATTTTGTACGGCAGACAGCAGAAGGCCAGGAAACCACTGAAACAGATGAGCTTTATATGATCCCAAATGCTTTGACGCGCAGTGAATCTCCCACAGCTGACTCGGATGCATCATCACTGCATGAGCCACCTCAACAGATTGCAATAAAAGTGTCAGTTCACCCATTGTCCAAAAAGGACTGCATGGATGGTCAGTCACAGGAAAGCATGCAGTTGGACACCAAGGAAGAAGACACTCCTCAATCACCAGCACTTCCTGCGGAGCCCCCTCCTGAGCCTTCTGCTGAACTCAGTTCTGATGACACAGCATTGGCAAATGACAAAAATACATGCGTTATATATGAAAGCCATGTATGATAGTTACTCCTGAATCTATGCATAGCAGGAAAATCAGGTGGAGCTCTTTTAAAAATACATATTGTACTTGCCGCTAAGCCTTACCTGGAGACTATCATAGCAAAAGCATGTAAGTGGATTATTTGGCACTTTCTTCTCGGTTTGAGTTTAGTTTACCATGATGTATGGCAGAGTAATTGCTATTACATTAATATTAATTGCTCTTTTTGATTAGGAATATTTCCAAGAAACATTTACCTCAGCATTTTCTAGGTTGGAGTCACCTGTAGTGGCCTCCTGGAAGTCACTGGTAGTCTTTGATGTAGGACACTTGAACTTACTAAACATAAAACTGGTTTCCATTTTCCTCCTTCACTCTTTTTATTTCCATCTATTGCATTTTTGCAAATATTAACTTGTGAATTTGAAATATTGCCCAAGAGGCAGCACTCCAGTAGCCAAATAAAATCCTAATAGATCCCATTTACAAAGCCTGTTTGCTCAGCTGCATTGTGATTTAGAGGGCTATTAAAGAAAGTTAAAATGTTTCCATTTCATTTGAGACCACACTGCTTAGCCACATGGGAAATAGTTTTCCCTTTTTCGTGGAATGAAGATGCCAACAATTGTTTGTTTTGCATGGAGAAACAACTTTGAGGTGTATATTACAGATGGGAAAGCCTGTAAAAGTCTTACAGAAAAGTTGCAGTCCAACAGCTCTGCAGGGCTTTTTTGCATATATTGAGCATTTTCTATGTTGCCAGAAGTTTATATGGCAAACAGCTGCAAATATGTGAGATGTCTCGAAGTAATTTGGAAGCAGTAACTATGTACTACCTTACCAGAAGATATGCAGGTTCCATAACAGTCCTGCAAATGCCAGTAATCAGTTGATGACAAGGCTGAAATGGCAAAATACCCTTTTATTTGGCTTCTTAATTTTGAGCAAATTCATATATTCTGAAGATCAAGCCGAAATTTGTATATAAGCATCAGTTTGAGAGTGTTGTATCCAAACTGAAAAAAAAAAATATATAATCAAGTGTCCTATAAAATTACAAAGACAGTCATGCAAACTGTTTAATGCGATATAATTGCGTTGATATTTTGAGAACCTCCTACATGTAGGATGTTCACTGCTTGAGTACATTTGACTCTACCCCAGTAAAGCTTTAATGATCACAGCAATTGTGGCATTAAAAAGGATCAACATTTCTGCCAGGAAATGCCAGGAGTGGAAGGGAAGTGATAATTTCTCTTGCAGATAGACAATAAAAAGTACCTTCTCTGCAGTGAGTCTGGAAAGAAAGCACTTACAAGGAGTTTGTGTAGGGTTAGCATATTACTTAAATACCTGACACGTTTAGTTTGGAACTAATAAACAAACTATCACCTTAGAGTTTTTAAGAAGGATTGTCGTGTAAGCATAGATACTTAAAACAAATCTGGAATCAAGTATATTGTAGAAAAAGAAGTCTCTTAGGTCTATGGGGAGATGGTGCATGGATGGCTCTCTGGACATATTAATGAAGCAGCCACATCTCCATAAGGTGTCTCTTGGAGGCAATCAGTTATATTAACTGCACGGGTAACCAAGACCAGACAAAGTCAATGTTGCAGATACATAAAAAGAACCCTTGATAATGAACTGAGGTCTTAGGTCAACTTCCTCATGTTAAAGTGCAGAGCCTCACTAGCAGTATAATACAGGAATACCCCATGACTTACGCAGGTGATGCAGAGAAGGCTCCATATTTACCTTTCTGTGGTTATTAAAAAAAATTACATGTTTAATAATGGACTTCAAATTTTACAACCAACTTGTGAGAAATGGCAGCATTCAGATGTCTCATGGTGTTTTGTGCTCATCACAGTGGCAGGCTTATATACAAAATGCATTTGCACATGCCCAAAAGGAAACGTGCAAGGGCAAAGTCCCTTTAGGAATGTGACTGGAAATATTTGAGTTCCAGCAAAGCAATATAAATGTAGAACAGAAGTTAGATTAGGAGAATGCCATAAAGAACCTCACTTCTGACCAGTGTGATTGACAATAGTATTGATGCAAACTTAACTTCTTGTCTGAATCCAAAGGACATTTCTGTTTAGTTTTCCCATCAGTTTTGCAAGTTACTTGATTTGCTTCTGATATGAGAAAGGACAAGGGCAGAAACAAAAGCAGGAACTTGCACTAAACTCCTTTAATTCACCTTACCCTCCTGAGAAGAGGCATGTTGATGTTTCTGCCTGTCCAGCATTTACAAACAATGCCTATGCATTCTAAAGTTACCTACCTGGTGCCCAACTAAGATTGCACAGATAAGCAAGGATGTTTTCCTTGAAAGCATAAAAATAACTTTTAAATTACACTTTAATTTTTTTTAAGTTATAAAAATATTTATTAAATACAGTATTTTAATTTTAATCTTTTTAAACTATGAAGTTTTTACAATAGTGATCAGACCCCTTTATGTATTTCTATGGTGTTCTGACCCTGTCTGCTTCTCTCAGGCTGTCCTCCAGCCTCTTTATTATTTATTTATTGAGAAACATTTGAGAGCAAAAAATCCCCATGGATTTCTTCAGTATCACTGTGTAAACTTCCTTGAAGATACAGATGATGTTTTTCCCCACAAAGGGCACGTTTGAAGTACACACAAACGCACAGTGCAAACCACATACAAGCAACAGGTACTTGGATGAGATACATGCAATACATGGAGTGCTGGATTCCTGCTGTTGCAAGGTCAGAGGGAACCCTGAATTTTCTAGAGCTGGAGTCACTCAGAGCTGAGAGTTCACAGACTGCTCCAACCAGTCTGGGCATTTAGCTTTGTGTTATTATCAGAATAAAAACTGAACAGCAATGTAGCTGAAGAAAATACAGATTTTATACCGAACCAATGGTTCTGGTTTATGTGGTTTTTTTTATATTTTTGTGTATGCTGCTCAGTATCTTATGCATCCATTATATGACACTTCTAAGCCTAAAGCTTTTTATACGCTTTCAGGAACTTCCTTTTAGGAAGACAGATGGGAAGCAAGACCCAAACCTGTCTTTCCTGTTCCAAACTTTCTGGCTGTGCTATTATAAAGTATGCAATTGTGTCTTGCAGTATTTCTTAGCAAATGGCTACTTTATGGTCCAAGAACACAATTAACAAACATAAAATTAATAATGGCTCTAAGTTTGCATTGTTATGTATTTTCATGCACCTTAAGCACTTCAGGGACATTAATCTGTTCCCATCAGTGGACTATGCACACCTTTTGTCACATTTTTCTATTTATTGTACCACCAAACACTAATGGTTCTTAAAACACTCAAAATCCGGAAAATTCAGTCTAACTGAAATTGCATTCTAAAAGCAAAGGAACATCAAGCCAGGCTTAATAAGGACAAGAGATTTGTGCAATATATTTACACCATTTTCAAACAGTTTTGCCAAAACTTCATGAAAGATGACTAGATTTCTACAGCAGAAGAAATCAAGAGTTGGATTTGAATTTTACACTTATTCTTTTTTTCTGTAAATGTAAGACCATATTAATCAGACCACTTAAACATAGTATTCACTATCTATTTTCTCAACAATTTCTTTTTGAGCAGCATTTGTTTACTGCTGATCCATTTTTTGTTCTCTGATTTGAGCATGTTTGTGATGAAACCTACCCTTCAGCTATTTTTTGTCTGTCATATAAAAGATGTAAAAGACCCCATAGACCACCATTTTTGTGCAGGTTTATTGGTACTTGGTAAGGCACAGAAATATGCTCCTGTGCCTAAAAATTACTGTATAATCATAAAACTTGCAAAATGGCATATACGGGCAGATGTTGATTTTTTTTAAATCAGTGCCTGTTTTATTCTAATGTACATACTATGTCAGTTCCTTGATTTGCAGTTACCTTTTGACAAAAGTACTGTAACATATAACCAGGGCTTTCTGACTTTCAGTTTGGTCAGATTAACTAATTCTAGAAAGTGTTAACAGTGTCGAATTCTCAAAGTTCTCATGGGATATCTTGGCAGCATGCTATTTTAAGAGTTGGCTTCTTCAATATGCCATATTTAGTGGGACAACTGAAAGCTTCTTAGATGCAAAGGAAGTGCTTGCACTAAAGTATCGTAAGTTATATTTCATTTATTATGAAATCCTTTTTGATTTTTCAAGAAATGTAAGACAAATATGAATGTGTTCTTTTGAGAAGCAGTTACTGTATTTTGATTTAAATAACTGTTATGATTTTATAGCTCACGGCCGTAAACCACAAAGAGACCAGTTCATGCTGAAGTGGCAAAATGAAATGTGATGTAGCTTGTACATTGATCATTGTTTCAATAAAGAATTTGCACAGAGTATGCTGAGTTTGTACACATTCAACAAGATTATAAATTCCTAGTAAGTGTATGCCATGGCTCCAGTTCAAATGGAAGCAAGCTGTGTCTTTCATTGTGCATCAGCTAAAATTCCAGACATTTAATCAGGAGAAACAGTTATTTTCCTGGAAAGGAAGTTTTAATAAAGTTCTGAAAGGGAGCTGTTGTCATTTTCAGAATATAGAATTAGTGTTGTTATCAATAGCGTAGATTGCACATGTATGTAGTGTCCTTTGGAAGCACGGCAGCACTTCCACATGTAGTCCAAAGGACTTTTTTGCCTGCTGTATCCTTTCTGGGCTGTGTCTCTGGACATTGCAAAGTCTTCCTGCTGATTTTAGACTTGGGGCCCATGAAATAAACATCTCTTTTCCCAGAGGCACCCTAGTACCAAGACACAAGAGAAGTGTGGGTGGTCATACCTGCACCCATTTCTCCACCCACCCTAAAAGAGTGGGGTGAAATGAGTTTCCTGTCCCACAGCAGTTGGGCTGTATCACTCCCTTACAGTCTTCAGCAGGACTCAGTTGAAGCAGACACTCTAATACCTTGTCCTGGCTCTGCCAGTGCTACACAGCCAGCAACCAAAGTCAGTCACTGATGGAGTGGGGGGGAATATTGCCCTTTCACACATGAAAGATTTGCTCTTGCTAGCTGCCTATTCGAAGCTGGAAAACATAGCCTATAACAGAAAAATTATAACTATTTCATGTTTTAACACTGCTGTTCAAAAGAGTGTTCTCTTTTGAGAGTTTGAGAAATATTTTCAGAAGCATTTTTATTTACCAGTTTTAGCTGAGATAAACTGGGAGTGCCACAAATTATTTACAAAGATCAATGAAAAGCAGATCAGTTGCAAACTGATCGTAAAAATGGAACACAAGGCCAGAGCCACATGCTATTTTCTTGTCTTAGAGTGGGACCCTGTCTTGCAATTGGGACCGTTTGATACACTATGCCTGGGCTATTTTATATAGAACACACCTTTTCAGGATGCTCCTTTCCAGCACTCTGAACTCCTCCAACAGATTTGCTGGAGCATTTTTCATGAAGACAGAGTGCCACCAAACAGTTGGTCCCAGCAAGCTACGCATCTGAGCATGCTGAAACAGGCTGCCTCCAGTCCTGGTACTTACTGCAATGGTAAGATGTGTATCATGTGGAAGAGACTGCCTTACATCAGTACTACAAAGGCACTCCAAAATGAAAAGCTGTTGGTGGGTACTCTGTCCACAGAGACAAAGATGGGGACAGTGCTCTCTATCTGGACTGGAGCCAGGGAAAGCTGGTGCACAGCTCGGAGCTGGTACCCCAGATTTTTGCAGTGCCACACCACGACTTTCCCACAGAAGTGGATTCTTAATAGCCTACATCCTCTACTGGTTTTTGAAACAATCAGCTCAAACCTTTTCTGTGTCCATTTTTTTCTCTCCCTGTCTTACCTTCCTATACTTTCTTCTGTCCCCAGCAGCTCTGCTGTGCCAGTTCTCAAATGAGAACAAAATGAAGTTAGTTGTCAGGGCAAGTGTTTCTGCACCCCAGGCACCTCTGTTCCAAACTGACCTTTTATAAGTCCCCAGATGGATTTTTTTCCCCCAGCTGTACCAGGCTCTAATGCTGTGTACTATATTTAGCTCTCTGGCTCCAAGGCCCAAACTGAGTCATTTTACTCTTACAGTAAAGGCTGACTTATGAGTCTATGGTATCATGTGTTAGTCTTTAAATTGGGCAAAGACAGTAATGTAAACTGAAGCTAAGTTACCAATATCTTATTCAAAATCAGAATGTATGGCAGCAAATGATAAATGTGGCAGACTTAGGGCACTCAAGTCATGTAATGAGAAGCTATTTCATACCACAAGACAAAGCAAAAATGAGAAAAGAAAAGCCAGCCTTAAATAGCATGAAGAATACATGTAAAACCTTCCTTTTGATTGAGTAGAAATTCAGCATCACTATCAAATCATTTCGCCATTCTGTAGCGAGTTTCTATTTTGTATCTACTCTAACTAGAACCTTTCCTATGTGGGGAAGGACCTTAGCCATGACGATAGTACCAGAGTTATCAAAAAGAGCCTTGTCTCCCTTATCTGCCATTTTTTAAAATTATTTTCAGGACTATTTGGCTAGGTGTCAAATGCCATTCATAGACTACCACCTCTGTCCTGTTGTGGACAGAGTTTGAGATCTCACGTTGAAGACACAGAAGCTGGCCCTTCTGAAAGATAATTGCCTTCTTTCACATAGGTTTTGATTTTGCCACACAATAAGCCCTTTGTATTTATTAACAATTCCAGCCCAGTCATTCTCAATTGATAAATACAGAGAAGCAAAATAAATGCCAGCAAGACTTCTCTCTTTCTGAAGCTTCTTACTGCTTCTGCCTCAAGATTATCCCTGATTGACAGACAGCTCTTGAGTAGTTTGGGTATCGTTTAACTCCTTCCTGCTGGTGAACACTACCTTAGAAAACAGGATTCCAAAAAAAAAATACCAGCCAGAAAAAGAAGCTCCCTTCTAAGGAAACAAGCATAGATCTTGCCTGTTTAAAATGCCTTGTTACCTTTCTCCCTAATATGTGCAGAGTAGACAGCCTCAGGAAAAGGCAGTAAAAAATAGAGAGAAATTTAAGAAGATTAAGATGGAAAATATTTTTGCTCACTGAAAACATCCAGAGGTGATTTATCTTCAAAGTATATTACTAACTTGTTTTACCATAAACATACTCAAGTGAAGAAAAAGGAGATTCCTAAAAATAATGACATTTTCACTCCCAATATCAAAATAAATTACCACAAAACTATGAAACATATTTCCAAGTCCTTCTCTTAGAATGCCTTTTATCAGGGAAGATATTTTTAGTCCTTTTTATGGTTCTGCCTAGGTGACTGCAGCTTCTTTATGGGTTTAGTGAAAGTGCATTTATTTTCTGCTGTCTTCTTGGTTAAATATTGTCTACCCTCTGTGATCTCCTTTTGTGTATAAAAATCAATATTCCATTGAACATTTATCTTCTTGCTTCATTTTCCCAGTCCAAAACTTTATTTTGTGTTTTGTTTTACTGCTTGGATTTTTTTTTGTTTGCCCTAAAATTCTTCACATTTTAAAATAAACCAGAGCATTCTAGTGGGTTTTTTTCAGTTGCCAGTTTTGGGGCAGGATCACTCACACCCATCTGTATAATTCAATTTTAATTATGCAGACATACAACTGACTACTCCCAAGCTGGTGCAGGATGAACTAATCAATAGACTGCAACAGATTTTTTGCAGAACAGCATCAAGACAACAGGTAAATCCGTAATTCCCAAGATACAAGTGAAATAAATGTCATTCATTTGTGGGTCTGTGGGCATGTTATGCTCTTTTGTGTGTTCACTTGACAAAAGTTATATATGGTACACCTTTGCCTTAACACGTTTCTTTTCCCATCATGGATGAAATAGCACATTTGCATCATCCATACATCAGTTATCTTGATTGGTTTATCTTATTCATCAGATAGCTGGCCAAGTGCAGGGGCCTCTCTAAATTTGGTATTTCTGAAGAGACTGCAGACAGCTTCAGGACACTATGTAAATTATATGAATTTCAAATTAATTGATAAATGCTTTTCCACCTTTTTTTTAACTGAAATGCGGTATTTCTACATAGGCTAATATTTACACACTAGTGGAGTCTGTTTTTAACTAGAAACTCCAGTTTTCATAAGCATGCAGTAAAATGATGGTAATCTGCTACGGAATAAAACTGCTTTTTGCAACTACAGTTTCTACATTTCATCATCCCCATGTAATCTCTCTTAAGCACAAAGCTCATTCTTTAATATATGTGCCCCAAATGAGGTGAAAGGATCCAAATCTCTGTTATTCATGCAGGCTGCATCAGACTGCTAGTTATTTCATTAGAACATATAATAGACCTACCCCTACCCTGTAACTCCTGTTGCAGTTACCAGAAATAGCCCCAGAGCATTAGCCAAATGTTATACGATACACCACCACTGAGGACTATGTTCCTACTCTACACCAATTTCGGAAAAAAACTTCAGAAAAAAATCCATCTCTTCTCAGCAGGGAAGCAGGGAATGAAAGCCTCCAAGGGACTTAACACTTCACATGTTTTTCAGTTAAAAAAAAAAAAAAGAAACAACCTGTAGGAAATTATTGGGGACATTGTAAAATTGATGCAGGAGCTGAAATATCACCCAAGAGGTCACCTCCAGAGAGGAGATCACTGCAGCACAGAAGCTCATCCCATCAGGCAGCTGTCAGTTGTCAGACTTCTCAGGGTAATCCATGATATTGTAAGGAGGCAAACGTTATCGTAGATCATGTAAATTAGCAGTGTCCAGGAGACTATGGACAGAGTTGCAAGATACAATCCCCAGACTGCTCAGGTGACTGTGCTGTGTCTGAAACTCAAGCCCTTTTCCTGACTAGAGATGGGCACTGAGAGCATCACCAAAGACTCTGTGCTGTGATGGTGGAGTCAGACCCTTTCAGCAGAACCTTATTCTTTCCTTTTGGCTTGATGTTGTGACCAAAGTACCCATGCCTTCTTTATTTGCTGTAGCACTACCTTATATTTGTTCTTCGAGGGGGACTAAACATGGGCTCTTCAGTGAGGCAGCTGCTGAAGACCCTGTGAATGCACAAGGAAAGGGCTGTACTGGCAGGTGTGACCTTGCCTTTGTACCGTGCCAGATAAAGACTCTCACAGAGGCCTGCCAGCATTCAAGTGGAAAAGGACTGTGATGCTGTGAATCTGGACAAACCAGGTGCAGATGAGAACAGGCGGGTGGGAGTGAGCTGGAGGCAGCCTAGGACAGTCCAATAGACATGGAATTAGATGACAGTACCACGCTAATTACTGGAAAACACCTCCAACAAAATCATCTCCCTGTCCCTATCCTCTCTACTCTGAAGGAGTGTCACACTTCGGCAGCTCAGCAACAGCCCCTTGTTCCACCTATTCAGGCTCTGACCAACCAGTTTTTACTTCTTATTGAGCAGTTATAAGGTTGTCTAATCCTAACAGATGTTCGCTGTGGCTCTTCTTGCTCTGTCTCTCTCTATTACTAATTTACAAGAAGGCATGGGATACACTTGCCAGCACACATGTAAAAAGCTGCTCCTCAGAGACCTAAAAGACTGACTATCCTGTTCCATAGGAAAATGTGCAGAAGCTAGGCACATAAAGATGAATTAATAGATTTAAAACCACTGTCTGGTTAAGCCCTATGTGTTTATTCATCTTCTGATTTTGTAATGGAAGAATGCTGGCCAGATTAACAAAGGACAACATGACCTATTGCTGTGTTTTAAGATTGTTTTATATTTTTTCTTTTAACCTGTAAAAACTGAGTACTGAAAGGTTAAGAGGCGACAGATTCCAGCTTTAATCACAACATTTTCTTCTCACCATGATATAAACTGTATTCTGTGCCTATTTGCTATTTGCAGAACAAAGACAGAATATCCTAGAAAAATCAATATTTTCTCAGTGACGGTGGTCCTCAGCTTGCCTCCAGGTAAGAGAATAAAAGGTTTTTAAAAACTGTCAATTAGCAGAATTGATAGCAAATGCTTTTGATCAGGTACCTTGTTTGGAAAGTGACTACAGTAAGGATTCTCTTTTTGTAAATGAGGTCTGCTGACTTTATATTGACTTACCATATAAAGGATTGTAAAAAGCCAGTTTTACTGGAGCAGAATTATACAATCTTTCACAAGCCTGGCCTACTGATGCACATTTTTTCTTTTCTTGTAACAGTCTGCTATAGGATATAATATGTACTACAAAACTTTATTGCTCTACCCATGCAATTAGAGAAATTTTATTGAAATACAGAATTATAAAAAGAAAAGTCTCCCCTCATAATTTTTCTTTCAAAAGCTATCATCAATAATTCTGTAGTTTGTGTCACGTTGTAGCCACAAACAATGAGACGGATGCTGATAACTTTTCTGTCCACTTCAGCCTAGACCATGCCACTTCATAGGAGTGTTGGCAATTTGCTGGCTTTGGAAAGGCCAAAGCATGTATTCTCAAGTGGCTGAAAGGAAAATGTTCCACAAATGCCAAGCTGGAACTTGGCACCATGATCATTTGGCAGATGAACAGCACTGTACATAAACAAGTAGAGAGAGGGAGCTTAAATTCTAAATACCCTCTTGAGAGAAGACAAAAAACAGTTCCTAGGAACAGTGAACAAAAGCTGTCAGAAAAACTAAGATCATTGATTTTTGTCATGAATGACTTATGATTATGGCTGTGTGGCTGGGATGGGAATGGAAGATTATGCAGTACAAAGTACTGTGTTCTCCAGTCTCATGAGAGATTCCACTTACACTCATTAGATAAGGCACTGCGTCACATTTGTTAGATCTTAGGGCTTAAATATTGTATTTTACTCATTAATCCAATTATCTTCCTGTTTCACCACATCTTTAGATGACAGTCATGTATCATCATCAATTAACACAAACTTTTTCTATTTCTGTGCATATCTGTGTAGAGGAAAATACACAGGCTGTAGAATAGCCACTGATTTTCCACTCAAATTATCTGCTTCAAAATGAAGCTGACCAAGCTGTAATTTTATTTCCACACCTCTCATACTTTTATTATGATACACACAAACACTAAAAATGAGAATATATATGGCACAGAGCTTAGAGTGCCAACTGGATATCTGACAAAAGAACAGATTAAGCAAGATAGCAGGATCTCTGATCCAGCAGATGAACAAGCTTTATTCTGCCTTTTGCATATTAACAGTGTTGAGATCTGAAAGGGATCTGCTGTGACCCACATGTGCTTTAGTTCTGCACTGAACAACACTCAGGATATTCAGCAATCTGTTACCACACCCCCCACCCTTGATATCTTTCTCAGTCACCATCCCATACCAATTCAGGGTTTCATAATGCACTCTTAACAAAAGCTTTCAAAACCTCACTCTGCACTGAAACAGTAGGCATCCTCCTCAGAGAACAAAGTATAGCCATGCTCTTTACCTCAGAAGGAATTTAGTTCACATCCAGTCCCATTCTCTTAAAATACAACCAAAGATTAACAGAAGGTGGAAAATGAACCTTCAAACTCACCAAATAAGCATATTCAGTTTTAAATAGTAACACTAAACTACTACTGGGCAAAGTGGCATTCTGTTTTCCAGGTATTTTGGAGCTTTCTTTTATAGTCCATGACTTTCTATTTGTGGGCCTGAACTACACCCTCCACCAGAGAAATCTATGTTTGTGTTCTGCTTTTTCTTGCACTTACTTGTGGCTTGAAAGAAATCCAGTTGTGCAGTTAGGTCCAGATCCAGAAAAACACATGAGCACGTGATTTATGTATATGAATAGTACCATTGTGCAGGATGCAGGCTCCTTTCCAATATTTGCCATTAGTCTTTTCCCTGCTATTGCTTCTTTGTTCCCCATGACTGCATGTGGCCTTTCGGCTTCTTCCAAGATTTTCCTGTAAATTCAAAACCAGGTACAGTCTATGTATATGATCATGCTCAGAACTGAGGGGAGTGGGGTCTCAGATGAACTGAGACATGAAATACACATGCAATTGCATTTAAAATGACATGTCAGAAAGTTCTCAGCGCTGCTTTCCATCTCAACCGATTAATGTGTGTTGCAGTGCTAGGTGTTGCTTAGCTGCTGCAGCTTTCCCTGGCAGCGCTGCGTGCGTTTCTTGTGATAAGGCAGCGATTCTCTGCCCTCCTGCAGTCCATCTCGGACTCCCCGCACCGCTGCTCCAGCTGCTAGCCTGCAACTTCAGTGATGGCAAAGGAGGTGAGAAGGCTCTCTCGCATGGCACTGCAAAGGTCTTTATTCCATGCTGCCTCCCCAAAGCCTGGGGCCAGCATGCGGGCTGGCCCCCAAAGGCAGAGGAGAGGAGCTGTTGGCAGGCTGCTCCCAGGGGCAGAGAGAGGAGAGAGAGAGCGAGAGTCACATGCCCTGGAGCTTCAGTTTACCCGGGTACCAGGGGGGCGGGGAGAGCACATGGGCAAATGGTTTCAGGGCACAGGGGTGGTACATGGGCGGTGTTGGGATACAGGAGCCAATAGGGAGAACTCGAGGAGTGGCCAGGACTAGGGGCAAGGGATGGAGGGAGACCTCATGGAGAGGGCAGGAAGTGATCAGGAAGAGGGGGTACAGCGCCACATATGTGTATCAGAACAAGTGCTGGATAGCTTGCTTGTTCAGCTTGAACTTTAGGAAGCTCATTCTGGTAGCTCATTTAGTTAGGGAAATAGCACTAGAGAAGAAGTAGTGAAGGTTTATGAGTTACAATATAGCTGGGACACTAAGCACTAAATATTCTAAGACAAAACAACTTAAAACTAAATAGTGTGGATTCTGTGATACTGTGAACCTTTTAATATTCTTTCACCTATGAGCAGTGGTTTATATTTCGAGGAGATGTATCAGTATGTTTCAAACAGTCCCATAAGTCAAATAAACATTTATAGTTAGGTATTAACTGAGACTGATCACTAACATGAATTCTCCTGGAAACAATTTCATATAATCAACTCATTTCAAATATCATACTTTTGGCTTAGGAATACCTCTTAGAGATTCCCCCATTTTGAATCAGACATTTATAAGTGCTGCTGGGATATTTACTCTGGAATGCCAGACATGAACTCTTTGCGGATGTGCCTGACATGGTGCAAGTTCACACTGGACGATTTCAGTACGAAGGTGCACCATGGTCTGCTGTACTTCTGATAGTGTAAGTATAGCAGAAATACCAGTGCTGGTCAAACACTTTCATAAACTCTAATGGGACTTAACAGCACAACTCAGGGAGGTGTTCACAACCTTGCAGAGTCTAAAGTGCTGGTATCACACAGCAGATTGCTCAGCTTTCTGAGATTAAAATCAGGAAAGAAACTTGAAAGTTGAAAAAGCAATTTAAAAAATAATTGTATTGCGTTAGTGACTTGTAATGCACGAAACATCATCAATCTGGTTCTTAGAGAAAGGGATAATGGTTTTGGTGAGAAATTTTGGTTCAGCAAGGCATACAAGGTCAAGAACAAGAAGTTGATATTACTGTAAAAGTACATTCAATGCTGTTGTCCTGATAACATTAATTCCTAGTTGCTCAAAGCCCTTTGTTTCGATATTGCTGGGATATTTTGAAAACACAGATGATAAGCTTTTGCGTTAGTGCTCATCTGAGCTGAATTTTAAGTCAGCTAATGCTCTGGCGCTAACAACTTACTAAATGTTTCCAGGCAACAGAAAGAAAGTAGCAAAAGGCAAACAATTCATATATGCTAAAGAGGAACAAACTGATACAAAAATAAAACCTCCTTCTGTATGAAACTCAGCACTTCTAAGCAATGTTTATTCCTTCTCTGTTTCATGCATTAAGAGGAAGTACAGTCCCACAAAACGAGGGTCAGTGTATTTCAGTGTTTTTTCACTGTGTCATTTCCTAAGAAGTTCCTCTGATTATTTTCAACACTTCAGCAGAAAATTGCTTCAACACATGAAAACCACTACAGAGACTCCAAAGACTTGATAAAGTCACTGAGGTCAACTGAATGTCTCCCTGTGCTCTACATACCTTTGTTGTGTGTGTTGAGGGTTAAGTGTTTCCCACTTAGCCACTCTTGTGAGGCCTGCATATTGGGGTGTAGAGTCTGTATTTTGTGCCCTGTGATACTTATATTTTTTACAGCTTGGACAAACTAGAGGCACTGAAATTGCAGTTTGTGCCAGCTGACAGCAGTTGCTGACTGAAGTGAACTCCCCTTGGGCCAGCCAGAGTCCAAAAGTGCTCTCCAGTATTTTTCTGATTGTCAGTGAGTTCTGCCATCACCTCTTACCCATCACCAGAAAACCCTTCTTCTTCTCCCAGTAATCCATGCTCTCAACCTGCTGCCTTTTCCATACACTGCAAAACACACAGGCACTCGCTCCAACATCTCTGATGCCCTGGCCTATAGGTGTGACAGCTTTAGAGGCACCACAGTTCTGGGTACGGAATGTCTCCTTATTACACAGCTACTTCAGAATCACTTAGCACAAAGCAAGTCAAAGATGCACATAAAAGCATCTTTCTACCTACACCTCTTTTTTCATTGTACAGTTGAATAGTTTGCAGATTTTTCTTACAAATGGTTCCTTTGTATAGTGACACACATCTTGGGTAACACATTAAAAAATGTCTTATCATGCTGGAGAATGATACCTTCTATAAGCCACCTCCCAGATAAAATCCAGCCAGTGGTCATAAGTCATATTTTTTTCCACCTTATCCATTATATCTGTCAACCATTTCCTCTTCATTAAAATAAGCATTGTTTGACTCCCTTGGAGTGGAAAAACACCTCTTGCTAGACAAGGTATAATGTCCTATGCTTGACTGGCTACACCTAACAGCATGTATTAGGCTTACATGGCAAGGTTTTGGTAGCAGCAGGGATACAGGGCTGGCTTTCTGCAAGAAACTGCTAGAAACTTCTCCTGTGTCCAATAGAGCCAAGGCCAGCCAACTCCAAGATGGGCAAGCTGCTGGACAAGTTCAAGCCCATCAGTGATGGTGGTAGTGCCTCTGGGACAACAAACTTTAGGGGGAAAGTTACCGTGCAATTTTAGCCAGAGAGGGGACAGAGAATATGTGAGAGCAACAGCTCTGCAGACACTGAGGTCAGTGGAAAAGGAGGGGGAGGAGGTGCTCCAGGTGCCAGAGCAGAGATTCCCTCTCAGCCCATGGTGCAGCCCATGGTGAGGCAGTTTTTAAATTTCACTTCCTTTACCAAATGGATATGCTCTTGCTCAACTTAATGTACTTTGAAAAGGAGTTAAGCCAAAAATGGGAGTCATGCTAATTATGGAACAAGAATACCCACACATGGAGTTACTCAGAAATAGCCATTCTTGAATAACATTGTATAAGCAAGCCTGGGACATATTTTTAAGGTTTTCTTCATAATCATGGCAAATAGAGCTTTATAAATTTAGGATTTTTTTACTTTATGTTCCTTTCTAATTTTTTTTTTTTTGGGTTAACATGGTCTGGTTTTTGGTAGCGGGGGTGGGGGGGGAGTGGGCAGAGAGGTGGCTTTTGTGAGAAGCTGTTGAAAGCTTCCACTATGTCCAGCAGAGCCAATCCCTGGTGGCTGCAAAGACGGACATGCCGCTGGCCAAGGCTGGGGCAATTAGAAATGGTGCTAATATCTCTTTAATAACAAATTTAAGAAGAAATCAAAACAAATGTTGTGGTGCAGTTGTAATTTTCCAGCCAGAGAAGAGCAGAGTGAGAACATGTGAGAAGAACAACACTGCGAACACCAAGGTCAGCGGAGAAGGAGGGGGAGGAGGTGCTTCAGGTGCCTGAGCCGAGATTCCTCTGCAGCCCATGGTGAAGACCATGGTGAAGCAAACAAAATTAAAAAGAAATAAACCTGTGGAACCTGCGGCACAAAATTTGCTTCAGATAAATTGTTGAAAAAGCACATGAGTATTTGTATCTCCAAGTTCTATCCAAAATTTCAGCAAAAAACACCCATTACAATGCAACTAGGAACCCAGAAAAAATTTTCCACATTCCTAATAGCAGAAAAGTGGTAAAATTTTAATTATATCAGGACATATTAATTCAGCATGCAATGGGAAAAAGATTCTGGTCTCTTATGTTAGTTTGGTGACTCAGGCACCATGGCAGGATTTCCTTCCCTCTAAAAATTCTTTAATTGGAATGGATGATGAGACATCTGTTGCCACTCCTTTGGACCCAGAACAGCCGTCTACGGAAAGACACAACTGTTTTCATAAATGGACAATGGAAAATGTTTTTGACAAACTACAAAAGGCCAACAAGCAGTGGAGCCAAATCCATTCTTGAGATCCCTGAAAAATATCAGTGGCATCATGGCAGAGATTATTACAGTCTACATGCTGGATGCTCTGCAACAAATGGAAAGCACTGGAATAAGCTCACAAACCTGATCCACAGAAAGAGCTAGCTGTTGGGACATCCGGCTGTGTGTTAATGTTCCACTTCTTCTAGGAAAATGTTGCTAACTTCTTTCTTAGGAAGACAGTTGACTATTTTGCCTTGTTCCTCCTTTCCCTGGCCCTTCAGAAAATCTGGAAGCATGTCTAAGGAACAGGATTATATTGTTGCAGCAATATCGCAATATAGTTATTGCTTCTGGCAAAAATGGGAAATATTTTTAAAGACAGATAACTTCAATTGAGTAGCCTTTGTCCCTCTGTATGTGCACAGAGTAGCATAGGGGAGAGAGCAGGACAGGGATCTTTGAAAGCACTAAGGAGCACAGAAACAATTTGACCATATATTTAGTGTCTGCGTATTAGGGATTTTTATTAAAGGTATGAAGTCTTTTAACTTCCATGCTTTCATAGTCCGGTGATGAGCTAACTGAACCTAAGGGGGAGAAGCTCCCCATGCAAGTGCACGCACATCTCCCCCCCACCCCCATGAACAAGCACAGAAGAGGGGAATCGTTCTAAGGGAGGAGGAGACACACTCACTGTAAGAGCTGCCGTCCATTACCTACAACACACTGCAGTGCTGACCTTGCCAGGAACTGCTGCAGCGGCCAATTTACCAGCTCAGGAATCACTGAAGTGTTATTTTGCCAAGGACTCTGCAGCATTTAAAGGAGAGGTAAAATGCTTCTGTCCTCTTGTGTTCAGAAGAGTCAAGAATTCACACATACATGAGGCCACCCAACAGAGACTATGAAATCATCTCCCTGAGATGATCAAAGGTGTCTGTGTTAACGACACCCTGTATTTTTGTGTACTAAAATATGGAAATGTATGCATTCCAGTGAAACCTTGCATTGAAACTTGACAATAAAAAAGGGAGGGGGGAGTGTCGTAAGAAAGACACATTTATGGACTGATTTGCTCCCCATTAGTTTTTTTCTGAACATAAGAGTGCTGTTTGGAAATTGTATTAAACTTATTTCAGTAAGAATTTATATAGTACTCTCCAACATTTATTGGAAGCTGTTATAATCACACAGTGCAGGAGAAATATACATAATATTCAGGATCCTGAAGTCATAATCCTAAGGATAAATCTTTTTGAAAATTCCTGAGAAAGCCTAATTTTAGCCAACATTTCAATAAAGATACAAACAGAGAGCAAAGCAGAAGACAAAAAAACCAGATCCATGCATAGTTTTCCATCACTACTATTATAAGTACACTGAGGGATTAGACTGCATGGGATTTCAAACAGGAGAGGATCTCTACAATATTGTTCTCCACAACCCTCATTAGGAATTAATGATGCTTCAAGCAGGATTAACTCTTACAAATTTTGTCCTACTGCTGGTGCTACACAACTATGGCAACATCATGGATTCTGTGCAGGCTGTGCTCTTAGGGGAGGAGATTTGCAACAGAAACAGAGAGGCACCAATTCCTCAGGGACATCTTACTGATCTGCACATCACTCAACTCCATTAACCACATATCTGGGATTCCCAGACTTTAATGTTCCCACAGAGTGCTCCATCATCCCTAAAGCTCTGAGAGGACAGCAAATGTCAGCTGAACCTCATGAAAACTCCTGCTTTGTTTCCCTTCCCGTGGGATGTTGTTTCTGGGGTACAATGATAAATATGTATTTACATACACCTTTAATCGAGCCTATATTCATCCTGTCAGCAAAATATTGGGCTTATCAAAATAAACGTGTGGGAAAACACTGCAGAATTAATGGAAGCACTCAACCTTTTCTAATTATACACTGCATTAAACTTTTATGAGAAAAACCATATAAAGATGCTTTGCTGTGAGTATATTCTCAGAGTAGCTAATTTAGTTTGGTCAGTTGAACTGATCAGGCAAAAAAAAGTTTAACCCAAAAAAGTAAAAATATTCATGCAAGGGTGGAATCCATCATTAATCTCTGAACAGAACAGAAACAAATCTGAAAACTCATTTCTGGCTTCAAAAGATAATAAGGAAATAGTGCTGTATCACAAAAAACCATCCTAAGTCTAAAGCAAAATGTTGATCTAAGGCATTGTTTCCAAGCATACATGTTTGTCTTTCGTTCATTTTATTTATCTGCCTTTGATACATCAGCTGATGCTGGATTTTATTTATATTACACTATTTATTTCTTCAGCTCCAACTCAGATGCATGTCCCTGCTGTGTAGTACAAACATGCACATAATAAAACATCAGCTTTGTTTCAGAAAGCAATGAACTTAAGGGCTAAACAGACAAGACAAGAAAATTGGCAGGGAAAAGGAAAACTCAGAACACCCATTTCACATCGTGCAGTTGAGGCACAAGATTATGATTTTACACTGGTAAATGGCAGCAATGTTTTGTTACTGGCATCCGTAGGGATAGGGTTACATTCTACATCATGTATCCAGGGAGACATGGAACATACATGGCAGAAGGCAGGACTGAGCCTCAGTCTGCTGCATGCCATTCAGAGGTGCTGACATTCTTTCTTTGACTGTTTATCAACACAAAATACTTTTCATAGAATCATGGACTCACTGAATGGTTTTGGCTGGAAGGGTCCTTAAAGACCTTCTAGTTCCAACCCCCCTGCCATGAGCAGGGACACCTTTCACTAGACCAGATTGCTCAAAGGCCCATCCAACCTGGCCTTCAACATTGCCAGGGATGGGACAGACACAACTTCTCTGGGCAACCTCTTCAGAGAGAAGTGCCTCACCACTCTTACAGTAAAGAATTTCTTCCTAATATCTAGTCTAAACCTGCCCTCTGTCATTTTAAAGACATTCCCCCTTGTCCTATCACTATACACCCTCTTCAGCTCTCCTGTAGGTCCTCTTTAGATACTGGAAGGCTGCCTCTCTTCTCCAGGCTGAACAACCCTGGTTCCCTCAGCCTATCTTCACAGGAGAGGTGCTCCAGCCCTCTGATTGTCTTCATGGACTTCCTCTGGACTCACTCCAAGAGGACCACATTCTTCTTGTGTTGGGGACCTCTGGACTCAGCACTCCAGGTGAGGTCACACAAGAGCAGAGCAGAGAGGCAGAATCCTTCCCCCCCACCCCGCTGTTGACACTGCTTTGGATGCAGCCCAGGATACAACTGGCTTTTTGGGCTGTAAGCAGATATTTGGTGGCTCACATCCAGTTTCTCATACACCAACATCCCCAAGTCCTTCTCCTCAGGGCCGCTCTAAATCCATTCTCCATCCAGCCTGTATTTGTGCTTGGGATTGCCCCAACCCAAGTGCAGGACCTTGCATTTGGCCTTCTTGAACTTTCTGAGGTTCGCATGGATCCATTTCTCAAGCCTGTCAAGGTTCCTCTGGATTGCATTCCTTCCCTCCAGCATGTCAACTGTACCACACAGCTTGGTGGCATCAGCAAACTTGCTGAGAGCGTGCTCAATCCCACAGGCCACATCACCAACAAGGATGTTAAACAGTGCCAGTCCCAATACTGACCCCTGAGTGACCCTGGTCAGGGTTTTATTTTTTCTAACCTTATCCCTGGCTGCTCAGACAATCTCCCTGTGTTCCTCCCAGGTTGCCTGTTCTTGCTTCCTTGCTCTGTAGGGTTTCTTTTTGTGTTTGAGTTTGTCCAGGAGCTCATTGTTCATGCACGCAGAACTCCTGGTGTTCTTGCCTGATTTCCTCTATTTCGGATGCATCACTTTGTATGCCTCTGGGATGCATATACTTTTGTATAGAATAAGCACATGCATTACATATACACTCTATACAGAGTATGGAAGAAAACATACTATTTATGACAGTGTATATATCATTTATGCAGTACAACATACATCATACTTACCTCAAAAAATTAGCCCAACAACCTCAGAGCAGTTTGATGCCTCCTTGGTATTTATTAAAAAACAGTCTGTGGCTTTGCCTAGTAATTTGTAGGTGTTAATACCTGCTGGTTGCCTTTTGAGAAAGAGATAATTTCACGTTGCTGATTTGTGACAGATGCTGGCAGGTTGGTGGGTGGGCAGCCACCCCTCCAGGTCTGTGATTTCAGCTTTTGAGAAATATGAGATATGTGCACTAGAAGACAATGTGGGCTAAGCTGACCTGACCTCCGTAGCCAAATCTAGCACACAGAGATGCTTTGGAGCCACAAATGGCTTTGGAGCCAAGGGGTGTCCTGCTTTACCAGCGTCTGTTGTCATGTTGGGCAGATCTTTTCAAAGGTTTCCCTGCTTGGCAGCTATTGAGGGAAGACAGCAACTGCAAGTGTGTAATAAAGACTAGACCTGGATGGAAAACAGAACTTTGCCTAACAAAATATGGTGATATTTCAAGTTGAGAAGAAGCCTTTCAACATTTTTTAAATTCTACACAGGGCAATTTTATTTAACGGGAATATCCCCCACATTTCTCCTCCATCATTTTTGCTCTTGGGATTTTTTAATAGAAGATAAGAAAGAAATTGAAATAGATATATGATTCCAAACAACAAGACAAAAATACAACAAAACATATTACTCTATTTTTGTCAAAACTTTTTTTTCAAAAATAACATAGCCAAAACTAGCCTTTTAAAGACTTCCAAAGTTAGTATTACCCCTGATGTCCTGACAATCAGCTTTAATAAAAATACATACTGTTGTGTAATTCTTTGAGAATCACAAATAAGAGGCAGTATATACACATAGTGAACAAGAATAAAAATGAGAATAAGAATAGGAATAAGAATAAGAATAAGAATAAGAATAAGAATAAGAATAAGAATAGCCTTTGTAGATAGATATTGATTTAATACTTTTTTTTGGAGCTAAGCTACGTATTCATAACAATAAACCAAGAACTCCATCAAAATAAAGCTGACCTCTCTTGTGGGATGTGATTGACAGAATAAAATGGTTACACTAAACACTACATTAAGCCCTGCTAGTCTGAATCAAGATCTTTTGCAACATGGTGTATCGAATTTTCTCTGCTTCCTACTGAATTTTTCTGTGGAAAATACTCATCTGTGGATAGCTTCACTGTATGTATTGCAGCAATAATTTTAAGGGACATATACTGAAGTTTCAAATAATACTTTGGAAGAATTTATTCAGGCTGGCATTCCTAGAAATCCCAGATCAAGATCGGATATATTTCTGAAGAGATAAACACATTTTTAAAGGGAAATGTGGTAGGCAGTGCAGAAACCATTTAAAGAAGATGTTTAGCCGTGTTTAGCTGTATCATGTAGAACCTCAGTCTTGATGGTCATATTGTCTATTTCTTTATTGTTATTCTATCTTTTACTCACATATCATGATGAAAAGTGCTTAAAATGAAAACAGCTGCTTCCTCAGTGCAAACTTTGTGGTATTAGGCACAGTCTGAATTTAGTTTTGCAACAGCATGTACCATCCTGCTGAGAGCAAGCAAATCATGCCACTTAGCAATTATTTTTGGAAAATTTTATCAACTAACTTTAGCAGCTTCTCTGTGTGGTTTAAGGCTGCTGGCCTTGCAAAATTTAAGAAAACAAGCTGGTTTTCTGTTCTGTACCCCTCAGAAATGGGCTTTGTCTGATTTGCCTACGTGCTCGGGCTCTATAGCATATAGTACTTCACGCTTAACATTCAGCAGCTGAGACTACAGATACATGCTAACCTTGTTCAGGAAGGAAGGCAACACTTTACCAGCTGTAAAGTGTAAATTTCTACTTCATGACCAGTTCAGACTTTTCCAACGCTACCTGAACACACAAGCACTCAGCTTGAATGCCATAGCTCTATCAGAGTGGAATACAAAGCACTGAACTGGAATGTAGAAAACCTGAGCTTTGTAACTAGTCTGGTGAATAGACTAAACTTCTCCATTTTTGGAGCCATCATCCATAAAACAGGAAAAAGATAATCTATCCATGTGAAGTGCCATGGAAAACCAGTTACAATATACTACTGACATGATATTGCAATTCTTTTATGAACTGGAGTTAGGTCCAAGCAATGAACTCTGGATCCTAATACTCCATTTGCAAGTCAAATTTTGTCTGCCTAATGCCATGTCTGAAAATGCCCTGAGCACAGGCTTTATGTGTGAAAGGTAACAAGCATACCATTCCTTTTCTCTCAAGGCTGGTAACATTTTCTCTTAGGATTAAAACAATAGCTATTGGTTTAGCTTTTTTTGTTGAATTTGCTCATCAGAAATCACTCATGAGTTCAGAGCAAGGGTAGGGAATTCCACTTCAAAGGAAAAATTTCTGAGCAGTTATGAGTTCCTAAAATGGAAGCATAGAAAAAGAAGACTCTGGTTTTTTTTTTTCCTTTGCAAGTCAAATAGCCATAGCAAAACATATAAGGTACAGAGCAACCTATGTGACCTGACATTATGTATATAATTCAGTGCCTTTATCTGCTAGATTTTCTCCTACAGCTGAGGCACACAGGGACAAACAAGACTCATTTTGTCACACAGAAAGCACCTCAGATATTAAAATAGGTTCTGCCTGCATCAACACAGTGAAAGTTTATCCCAATTTCACATGAGGATATAATGAGAAATAGAATGGGCAAAGTTAGAAAAAAGATCAATCCATCAAATTAAAGAGTTTTCATTAAATCCTGATGGTGCAATACCCTTAACAGTGGACACTTCTGGTTCAATCACAGGTAAAAAATGTGATTTTCCTCTATATCCAAATTTATAGTTTTAATTGAGCCAGTAAAATCTATTTTTATATACATAAAAGAATTACATAAATAAGTGTTATTTAAGGACTACTTGGACACTTTTAAAATTTCTGTGACTGCAGTCCAGCCTTTAAGAATTTGCCAATGCCAGTAATCAGACTTTACAAGAGAACAAAATGTACTTTATAGAGAAATTAGTAGTAAAAGCAGATGAACTTGTTCTGGAGAAGGTTTCAGTATGCGCCCTTTGAAAAATACATGCCCCACCATTTACAGCTACAGTGAGTCAGAGAGGAGAACTGGGCAAGGCCAGCTCCTCAGAGAGAAGAATGACTCACCAGAATGTGTTTAGACTGAGCACCCTGGTCCTGACTTCCTTACAGTAAGAAACAACACTATGGAAGACGTGGAGGTGGTCAGATGAAAAAACATTTGCTCTAGTGGGACCACTTTTTCCTAGTCCTTTATCCTAGTCCCCTGCCTTAGTTGATAACTTTGTCTTCATATACAGAGCTGTAAGATGAGGAATTCTGATCTCAGTGAAAAAGCAGGTACTTTTGGGGAAGGATAGGAATAATTCAAATGCAAGTAAATAAAATACAGATAAAGTTCCGTGAAAAAAAAAATTAACAATTACTTGATGGTCTTAGAGATGGTCTAACTTAGAACAGAGTTTCATTTGTGGCCACTTCTGTATTTATCAATCTTTTACTCTGTGTGTGATCCTTTTTTCTCAAAAAGGCTAGAAGCCCCCTCACTGTGCTGCAATCAGAGATGGCCAAGACTGGTCCTACATTTCTGTCCCCAGCTCAGCAGAGAGACACACTCATGGAAAAGAGCCCTTCAAAAGCCTGAGTTATCAAAGCACTCAAACATAAGAAAGGAGTCCTCGTGGACTTAGCAGCATCACAAAGTAGGACTGGCAGTGAAATAAAATGAAGAGATCATTCTAATACTCTACTCTGTGGAGAAATGTAGACTAATCTCTGTAAAATGAATACCCAAAAACCTCCCCTCTAGAAAGAGCTCTAGCACTGTTGGGTGGGGAGCTTGATGAAGGGGCTGATGCCCAGTTGGGTCTTTGGCTAAATATCGCATTACACAGAGCTGAGCTGTCTCTGACATGGCACAGCTCTCTGAGTCAGCACAGGGGCTGCCTATGAGAGCAGAAGGAAAATGTTCACTCCCTCCAGGACATCCCCCAAGGGCAAACATGACCATCCTCAACATAAATGGATTTAACCAGTCACTAGGAACAAAAAATGTTCCAAGAATTTTTGTTCACACTATATAAGCTTTCCATCCTATTCTCTGTCTATAATGAACCAGCTGTTGGATTTATTTAGTTTTATTTTAAATAGCACACAGTAAAAGAGTATCTCACTATTGCACATGAATTTTTTTTTTTTCATTCTAGTAATTTTAATACTTTAGTCTTGGTGAAATCCCATTCATTCCAAATACTTCCCCCAAATATTTCTTTCTTGGGACTTTACCTGTGGGACTACGCTTCTTCTTGATAGAAATTATTTGGCAGTAACCAGAGTGAAATTAAATCTTCCATTGTATAAAAGGGAATAAAAGCAAAGCTACCATTCAATTTAGTGGCAGAAGATTAGTGAGAGGCATCCACAGTCTCCTGAAACCGTGTTCTGCAATGAAATTCAGTTTAATTTGATATGATCCTGGTCATCTTGAGGAATGCTGCACATTTCAAGCTGCCAGTCAGCCCCAGCTAAAACCCAGAACTGGCCCTTCAATGCACTTGGTTTTTATATATATGAAATTTATTTATTTTGGGTGGTCTGAGGTTTTTGTGGGGCTTTTTTTCTCCTGAAGCGGTCAAAATTATTTATATGTTGCTTTCAGGGTTGACAGGCAGTTTATTTCATTATCAGCATTAACCATACTTCTTGAATTTCCTGTCATTTAACAGCATCCTAACAGATTACAACAGAAGAAAAGAGAACACTGAGTGCCTCTGCAGCAGACTGTGGAACTAATGACAGGTATCTGCTGAATTTCAACACTCTCTAAAGAGGTTCACACAGACAGTGCCTGAGGAGAGCAGAGGTCTGAAATGAAAAGTTTTTCTCAGCTTTTTGCCTCAGTTTCTACTTAAATATTTACTGAGATGTAACAAAATTTTTAATAGTGACTTTAAAAAGTATCACAGGTGACCTCTGAACAAAGTGATCTCTGACCCAAGTACAAAACTAAAAAACCAATAAAAACATTTTTTTTAAAAAAAATTATTCCCCAGAAATATAAGTGACTTTCCAATCCATATGTATGTAACACAATTAAAATGTGCTTTGATGCAGGATATGAATATTGATTCTACCTCTAGAAATCCATATGATTCTCGATCCGCTTTTTCCCTGCCCTCTATATGATAAATAGTGGGCATAAATCTGTGAAACTAACTGTACCAAATAAACTACTGTCTTGGAAGCTGCGAAGGAAAAGAAAACACATCAACTTGTTTATTCCAGTTTTCTCTAGGGAAACCAACAAGGAAGTGCTGACACCTTGGAAAGACTATTCTTCCTTATAGCTACATGTAAATATGGTTTGACAAAAAATGTTCTGAAATGGAAATCTCAAAAATTAAAAAAAAAGAAAATCAACTGTTTATCTCTAAAAGATTTACCAGTTCTCAGACGAGAGGTGGAGGTGAGAAGTCTAGGAGAGCAGAGTATGTTATTCTGTGACAGAACAGAAGGAAATGGCCTCAAGTTGTGCCAGAGGAGGTTTAGGTTGGATATTAGAAAAAAATTCCTCACTGAAAGGGCTGTCAAGCACTGGAACAGCCTGCACAGGGAAGTAGTAGAATCACTGTCCCTGGAAGCAACCAAAAAACATCTAGTTGTGGCACTTAGGGACAGGGTTTAGTGGTGAAGGTGACTGTGCTAAGTTAATAGTTGGACTGGATTATTTTAGAAGTCTTTTCTACCCTTAACAATTCTATGATTCTATATATTCTATTGAAGCTGGGTATTGTTTAGTTTTAAAATAACACATGTAAAAGATTCATATGGGGAAAGGAAAAGGGAAAAAATGCTTTGTTCCCTTCATGAAAGAAAAGAGGTTCACAGAATAAACTTGAACCTTTTAATTATGAAACTTTTTTATTTAAAAGACAAGTATTTTTTGACATTCAAGTGCAGTCTGCTTTAAAAAAAGGTGTGTGTTTCAATTAGTGAGCTCAGCATCTTTACCACCCTCAGAAGAGGATGAAGAGTTGATTCTAGGCCTGTTTTTGAAGCCGAGTGCTGTGAGACACATAACGTGACACATAAGGTGTCTTTATGTTATTAGACTTAATGCCAGTGACTCACACCGGGAAGCTTAGCAGGGAACTCAGCTCCTCAAGCAGCCAAAGGCTTAAAGGCCAAGTTACAGTCATCGTTTCCATGTACGCAGAACAAGAAGAGCTCCAACCAGAGAAAGCATTTTTGCACCATTTGAGATTCTCCTGAAATAGCACTGGGAAAAGCTCCAGGGAAGCCAATGAAATTACACAAGGGGTTCATCTGTTTGACAAGCATCACCATCTCTGCAACATTTACCATAGCAAACAGAAAGACACCCTTAATAATAGTAAAAATATATTTCCAAACAGATCTATAGAAAAGGAAAATATTATCAGTCCACCAAAAAAAAAGATCATGAAATCTCAAACTTAGCAGATTTTTGATAGTTTCGTAAATGCCCTTCTGCTGTCAGGTCATTTACATTCACAAGCTTTCAAGCTTTTCTTCACAGAGGAAGCTTCTTTCTTCACAGTTCCTATAGCCAGAAGCTTTCTTTAATTAAAAACAAACACTCCCAGGCTGTATATAAACCAAGTGTATTTTACAGACTGAAACCTCAGCAATGACCCTGGGGGTGCCTGCCTAATCCACACAGCTGGGTTCACTTCCACTGAGAACTAAAGCAGAGAGAAGGGAATGTGCGATGTCTCATCCCAGCATGGAGCTAGGGTTCCTGCACAGGCCCCAGAATTAGGAAGAGCTTCTCTCAATAATTAATAGAAGAACTATTGCATCTGGTAACAAGTCAGTTCAAATCTCAGTCTCCAAGGTTACAATATAAGGAATATGTGCCAAATGAGATAAGATGGTGATTTAAGATACAAATTGACAATACTCAAAATTACTACTTTTTAATACCATGTTTATGGAGTGTGCTATACATCCGTAATGTGGAGTCATTGTCTGGGAAAGTTACAGCCTTCCAACAAATTTGACCGAGTAATTCCAAGTCTACCACCAATTATAAATATCAGAATTGGAGTAATTGACTCAATACCACTAACAAAACTGAAAACCAAGGGTGAACAAAAAAGGAATTAATAGATCATTAGGCTGTATAAATTAAGTTCCACGTTCTTTTCCATGCTTAGACAAAACTCCAGTCAACTCCAGTGAAGAATATAAGACCATGCTGTAAACCTTAGGAGACACTAAAGCTGTGTGAAGAACTTAAGTTCTTCATTGCCAAAACTTTCACTGAAATGATCTTTCCAAGCATCAGTTATTGTGGCATTGCAGTGAAAAACAAGCCATTTAAAAACAAAACAAAGCACCTCTGTTTTTCCTTAGGGTGCACTGTATGCAGTTATTTTTCATTCAGTAACCCATATCTGTTATTGCTAGGTTTTGTGCATCAACAAGAAAGCTGTTTATGAAAATAGTGTTGTACAGCTTCCTGTTTTGCTAGAGAATGAGAGTTATTCGAAAGACATGGAAATTTTATTCAATCACAGTTTCAGCTATTGGTAACTGAAGCATTGCTTTGATGTGTCCACCTTCTACAACACCTCAATAAAACGCCCAATTAAAATGTTACAGCTTATGCTCTCCCCATCTATCAAGCAGCTTTCACAATTGTATTTGCCAATACTAACTGGCCTCCTGAATCATCAACACTGTAAAATCCCACTTTCTCATACAAGCTGTCATTCAACCCTGAATTTTTTTTTTGCTTTCAAAGGTACACCAAAATTTAATTTAATGAAAATGTGGAAACTTTTTTGATAAAAAGAAAAACTGCTTATTTTGTACTGTTCTCCTTATTAAATTCTAAAACCTCAGCTTATTGTCCTGAGGGTATGGATAAGGTATCTGGTATTACTAAAAATTAGCAAAGGGCTGTCACAATTCCCTGTTACTGGTCAGAATAATCTGCAAATGTCCAAAAAGAACTGCATCAAAAAAATCCTTATCTGAGTGCAACACAACTGCAATGATAAAAATACAAGATAAATAAAAAAGAAACATAAGAAAAAGAGGAAAAGGAAAAAAAGGAAAAAAATGAAAAAAAGAAATTATTTTCTTCATTATTTTGTAAACATTTTTCCTAAAATTATTGCTGATTTCCCACACTTCCTTTATGTGAAACTACATCACTTCAGCTCTGTGTGTGGCAGCTCTGGTCTAGTTTGGATCAGCAGCAGCACCACATATCATACGGCTGTGGCTGAACACCATAGTATTTGCTTTTACCATACCGAGTAAAAGCAACTCGACCACCTCTGCCCTTTACCTTAGATTTCTGCTCTCATCTTACTCTACAGAAGAAAAATTTACTGACTGAATATTTTTCATTTAGGTCTTCATAACAATATAGGCTACCAAGTATTACAGGTGAAAAAGGTAAGTATAGGAATTGCAGGTACAAATGCAGGGCAGGGAGGTTTGTGTCCGTCTAATTTCTGTGGCCATTTAGTTCCATGTCTGACAGGCCTAAAACACATCCGACAGCTGAACTTACAAGTTTTACCTGTAGAGAGCTGCACTGTGTCAAGCAAAGAAAGTTACTGATGATGATCATTATTTAAGGGTTTTAGTTGGCTGTTTAGATATAACATAGAAAATGTTGACTACTGGGGTCAAAGGAGTGATATAATTCAAAATCCAGTGGGAATTTTACTGGAGAAAAAAGAAGCTTGAGTGTGGCACTGACAATCTGTGAGGCAGAATACATTTCTAAACAACATTTTGTACTTTGTGGTGCTTAAGTGTGGCAGACCTCCCAGATGGACAGCACTGTTGAATCACAACTGAGAAATGGGAAAGGTGAAAATAATTGATGCCATATTAAAATAATGTCTTTTAACTACTCACCGAAAATATGGACTTGGAGATGGGGAAAAACTCCTGATTTGTTGAAGGATCCCAAAAACTGCTGTCCAAAAAATATAATCCAATTATCTTCCTACACTATCTTAGGCTATGCAGTTTTTTAGTCTAACACCTTTGCCTCTATTCCTAGTCCTGCATTCATGTAAACCAAATTACTTAAGTTATTCATAGCTCTCATTAATGTAAATAAGAATAAAATTCCACTTTATATGTAAACACGGGTGAACACACATCTGAATACAGTGCTATGCCATGCATAACAGTCTCTCTAGTTACTACAGTTCAGACACAAATTGTAGTCATTCTTTCCCCACCGCCCACCAAATGCAAAAAGACACATAAAGGGAACACATTTTGACCCTCCTGCCGACAAAACAGCAATAGATGCATACTGAAGTAGGAACAATGTCCTTCACTTTTGTGGCAGTGTGCCAGTAACACATCAGCTGTGCTATGGAACAAATTCTACAAAGCCTGAACATTAGCACTGGGGGTGAAAAAGAAACAAAGAGAAACTTGATATTTAGGAAGACAACAATGTGACTGAAATGTTCCATACTAAGCATTAGGAGCCCAGCCCAAGTTCCTCTGAAGTCAATAGTAAAATTCTCATAACTAAATGTTATGAAATGAGGTACGATGAGGTAAAGCCACTTTTAAGGCACAGTCCTCTTACTGACTTGGATCCTCAGTGAAAGAGAATAAAATACTATAGGAAAATGAAAAAATCCTATACTAAATCAGTTTTAACGACATTAAACTGTATCTGTACACATCAAATAGCTGTTACTGCTTTCACCATATTTTGTCAATCTCCATGCTAGCTAGGACTGATATGCAAATACCTGTTTAAACATCTTTACTTCAGCACAATGCTTCTATAAAAATGTTTTGGTAGCCAAAAAATACCTATTCTAAGCAGGTTATCTTTACTGCTTTTTTTAATTTCTACTTTTCTTTATGCAAAACTGGCAGTTCTTCAGGATGCCATGCTGCTGCCTCTCATATTCTCATCATTTATTGAAAATCTGCCTGAAGGATGAATTCACAAGCATGGCAGAAGCACTATTTATTTTCTAACCCCTTTACTCTGCTAATAGACTTCTAGCAGCAGCACAATCTAAACAATTTCTAGTGAATGGAGAATCCTAGCTCTTCCAAATAAAGTATGTGACTGAAAGCAGATAGTATAAATGGTTTACAACCCACTGGGAGGATGTGACTAATATGTGGCTGTACTACTGCCTGTTGCTGGATAGCATTTAAACAGTTCGGTTTATATCTCTGGGCCAGAAACTGCTAGTTAGACTCATCATTTAATCTGATTTCTCAATGTAAATATTTCAGGGAATCTATCAATCTATCAATGAATCTATCTATCTATCTATCTATCTATCTATCTATCTATCTATCTATCTATCTACCTATCCATCTATCTACCTATTTGCTTTAGGGATATGTTTTCCCCAGGTTATTCTATTTCTGCATCCAATAATACACAACACTATACTTGTATTTTGCCTGGAAAAGAGTCCCAAAGGCTCTAAAGCCAGGGAATAGCTGATCAGGAGTGTTGATATTACTGTGTACAGACACAGGCCCTCAGCACTATCCTCCCACAGAAAACTTCACTTAGCTGGGACTGTAGTGAATTATTTACATCCTGCTTTCAATTTTACAATTCAGCTAATCCTGAAGAGAAATAAAACTCTGTCCACTCAAGCAAAACCCTCTGAACCCTCTTTTTTTCCTTTTTGCTATTATCTGGACTGCTCATAAGTTATCACAGAATAATAGAATACTCTGAGTTGGAAGGGACCCACAAGGATCATCAAATCCAACCCTTAAGTGAATGGCCCATGGAGGGATCAAACCCACAACACTGGCATTATCTGCACAATGCTCTAACAAGCTGAGCTAATCTCAGTGGCATATGAAAGTTTCCATACAGCATCTATAACTTCCTCTCTATCCATATTCTCCATGTTCTCTTCTGAAGCAATGCCTAATTGGAAATTTCCAGACAACATGGATGATGTTTGTATCCTATTGACCTATTCTTTTGTATCCTATTGACCTTCCATGCATTTTTTTATTTAGCTAAGTACATGGTGTCATTTTACAGATTCAAGGTCTCAACTGGGCCCAACAATCTTCCCACTTTCTAATTACGGGTTTTTTTTCCTTTCCATTAAATAAATGGGACACTGTCTGAATATTTCTTATAGTGCCTTTTTCAATGCTTTACATCAATCAATCCAACTTATAATTTCTGATGGAATTCACATAAGGTTTTGTAGCTATGGCACACTCTTGAGAGGCATGTGCAACATTAGGCTTTTGCTTGTTTTATAGATCACAGGTAGGAATGGGCTGCCTGGAGAGCTGCCATCTTTAGTAAACCTAAATAAATATTCCAGTTTTGTCTTAAAGAATACCTTTGAGGTGCTCTGTCTCCAAGGCAGTGCAGAGATAGCTGACAGCAGGAAAGTTTTTAAATTCTGATTCAAATTGATCACATTGTGGGGTTTTAGTTCATACTCACCCTTTCTCTGAAGAACATCAGCATAGAGGATTGTCTAGCAAGTTGCAAATTGCTGCAAGCCGATTATTACATACCTTAAATTGCAAAGCATTTAAAATAACAAGATTCTCCAAACAGCCTTTTGACTTTTTAGGTAGTAAGGGACAATGGAAGGCATGTGTAAAATAGCCAGAATTTCAGCAGCAATAGATGAAATATTAAAAATTAAATTAGTTATTAAGCAACATCTGCTGGGTTTCCTGATATCCCTTTATCATCTCCCCATCACCTTTTCCTTATGTACTTCTGCTTCCTTCATTGCCAACCAGTATTTGCTATTTCAAACTCACGAATGTGGGCAGGCAAGGTGGAGGTGCCCCACTATAGGTAAGGGAAAGGCTTGACTGTACAGCCCTTATAGTTAGTGATGATGTGTCTGCTACTGATTGTTTAACCATGATGTAAGCATTGATGAGTGATTCTATAGGAAATTAGGAGAAATTTCTGGATTGGTAGCTCTGGTCCTTATGAGAGATTTCAACTTCCAAGACATCAGCTGGCAATATCACACTGCTGTGATGAGCAGGTCTTGGAAATTCTTGAAGTTTGTAGGAGATAACTCCTTGCCACAGGTACTCAGTGCCAACTAGGAAAGATCCCTGCTAGACTTGCCTTCGGGAATCCAGAAGGAGGATGTGATTGTAGGTGGCCACAGGGAACAGGAAATGGTTGAATGCATGCACAGCAATGGCTACACAGTGGCAAGAGAAGGAATCATTATTTCTGGGACAGAATAAAATTTATCTCCAAAAATACATTTTGCTTTACAGAAATCATTAATTTTTCTTGCCAAGAGCGTTCTAGGTTAACAAAAGTGGAAATTAAACACACAAAAAGAAATCACTCAAACCCAACTATATACATCTCTATGGGATACACAGAGCTTGGATATGTATTACAATGCTTAATGCCAGAGTTTGAAAAAGGAAATTAATTACAGGCTACAGTTATTTATATAGTATAAAAAGTTATTCAGATGCTTGCGGTTTTTTTACAAATAAAAGCTCTGGTTGTCTTTGAAAGAAAAAAATTAATATATAATATTTGAAGTGCAGAAAATTGTTTTTAAAAAATAATGTTTCTCATCTTTAATCTGTATTTGTTAAAAAATATTCTATCTATAGATGAAAAAATACATAATAAAATATTCTAGTAAGACAGCTGAAGCAGCAAGCTATTAATCTGTCCTTTTGTTCAGTTTAGATACTTCTTAGATTATATATTAAAAAGTTATTGTTCCAAAACTGCACTTAGAACAATCCATTAATAATAAGAGTGTTTATGGCAAATACTTTCTATGTGCCATTTAAATCATTATTCTTGTTTATAAGTGTATAGACAATCATTTTTTCTATTTTATGGAGTGTGAAAGAAACAGTTGCTTCTGTTATACTAACTCATAACTATGAGTTAAGAAAACCAAAAAGGGACAGCTAATGGTAATGTATTCCATGTCCAGATCCTTGAAAAAGCAAGTTCTACAGAAAGATTCCATTTTTTCACTTAACAGCCAAAGACAAACCCAAATCCAATACAAAATACAACCAGGTTATAATTTGTTCCACATAATTGCATAAACCCATCACTGTTGCTCAAAACATTTTTGTTGTTATTACACAGTCTAAGCTATAAATTTGGGCTAATTTTTTTTATCCTTTTAGACTCACTAGTCTACCAAAAAATATTAGACACTAAGAAAGAGATTGTCTCTAGCCCTCCTGAAGTCCCTTGCGAATATGGCAAAACTTTCTTCCAGTTTTATTGACCAAATTGAATTATTCCCAAAGTCAAATCATATTTTCCATAGTGCTCATAGTGTTGATACTTCAGGGTAATCCTGCAGATAGTTTTAATATTCCTTTAGACTATTAGATGAGTGTTATAGGCACTGAAGCTTATTCTGAGTGGGTACATTTTAAGGCAATATAGTAGATAATCGTCCTTGCTTTTTGTGATGACTGTCTGTAGAAATATTGGACACACTAACAGAGAGAATTTATTGGCATTTTTAAACTGTTACCTATCTATTGTTTTTTTCAGATGATTAAATTCTCTCCAGATCATACTAGTTAAATTTTAAGAGGCTTTCTCATATAAAATCTGGAATGAAAAGCCTGTCTGACAGCTTTTATGAGCTTCCTTTTACAAATTCAAAACCAAGGAAACACACCTCTGCAAACACAGACTAGGACATTGCTAGAAGCTAACAGTTTGTATTTTTTCTCTTCATGCTCAAACACGAATCTGGCATTCATTAAATTATTCAAATGTATGATAAAAAATATCCACGTGCCAGGCACTAGAAAACCACTGACCTGGAAAAGAACAAAATAAAAAAAGAGGTAGTCTGAGAAAAAAGAATCTGAAAGAAAAAGCAAATTAGTAGTTCAAAACCAGTAAGTCATCAGGCCTAAACAGTGTATGTGAGAGTGCAGAAGCAGTTTATATATAATATTACTGAATTACTGGAGGGACTATGTTGTACTGTATTAAAAAAAAAAATTGCAAGGTGGCAAAATGTCATATTATACCAAGTTACTTCAGTTTTCACTGTCCAGAGAAGACTGTAGGAAAGTGCCAAAAGACCTCAGAGCTTCATGATAGTGTAATTAAGTACCTAATATATATATTGAAGAGCATACACATATAAGAGAAATACCTAAGCTGCCTGTGCAGTTTAACTGTATCCAATGAAACCTGCATGTTATTGCAGAAAGCCAGATAGATTGCATTTTTAAAAACTGGAGACAATGCCTCCATGTTTATAAACAATAAAGTCTTGTCTTGTGCAGCACTGAACACCTACTCTCTAAAAATAGGTATCAGAATCAGAAATGTCTGGCTATTGACAAAGAAAGATGATGGGGTGCTTTAAGGATTTGTACTGTACATCAGGAAGGGGAATAGTAAGTGACATCAAATACATAATGCATATAATGAGTGGAACACTGAGCAGCCGTTGTCTCTGACTTGTGACAGGAGAATAAGGGCATATACAATCAAACAAAAAGAAATTAAACTCCCAACTGATTGCGTTTTAACAGAAACAGAAATAAAACCAAGGAACTCACTGCCAAAGGTTGCCAGATATCTGCCAATGTGCCAAAGTTAGACTGAAAATTTGCATTCTACCAAAGGTATCAAGTGGTAGCATAACACTGATAAGGTTCTTAGAAAGGTCGTTAAACTGGCTACTTTACAGACTTGGCCAACCTCTAAATAGAGATCGGAAGTCTCAATACTGGAGTCTGCCAAGCTCTTACAACTTTCCTTGAAGGACCAGGCCTCATTCACTCATTTGATAAAGAACTAACTGACACTGTGCCTAAATCTAAATTACAACTCTTGTATTCATTAGTGGAAAATCAAACTTGATTAACTCTCTGAAATTCCTAATTCTGTCTATAAGGCAAACCCATGGACTTAGAGTTTGACCCAAGTGCAGAAGGATAAAAGAAATGGAAGGGTGTTGCCCTGGTTTTTCACTGCATGCCTTGTTCACGTTAACAACAAAAAACTTTCTCCTAAGTTGTAAGATAAACAATACCCATGTTTTTGTAACGAATCTTTTCTAAGCTGTACTTTTAAAATTGTTTTCATTCTTTCTCCGGAGGAGGAAGAAGGTAATAAACTGAATTTATATCCTATCAATTTGGAGAGGCTTAACCTCTTCATCCAATTGTTGACTGTCTGTACATATGCATGTAAGTGTGAAAATAAACGAGGGGCCAGGCTTTTTACCCACTGGCTCGAGACCTCAGCGTGTGTATGAAACCTGCGTCCATGCCTGATTCGTAGTGTCGATCTGCAACAGAAGGGAAAGGAAAAAAAGTCACCAAGCAAAGTATATGGGAGCTTAGAAGTTTCGGTCTGAAGAAAGGTCTGGTTTAGGTGTACCAAAGCCTAAAGGCTACAGGGTGAACTTAATCAGCATTAGATATTCTTTACTACAACCACAGACAGTGGTCTGGTGAGACAGCTGATCATACCTTTTGTCTCACTATTGCAGCTGAAACCAACACAGTTTTATTCCTGCAAAGACTGAAGCATCAAGTCCTCAATAATTAAGTACAAATATGATTATGAGAGCATCTACATTAACAGAAGAGGCTGTGAAGTGTAGAAGATTCTTTTACATTGCAGCTGGCACATGGCTATTGGGGGATTATAAAGGAGAAGCAAGGTCAAACTGAGAAGCTGTGTGTCCTTTCCTCCTGGACTAGTCCAATCCTCTGACAACATTGCTTGAAGAATTATCACTCTCTGTTCTTCAGATGATTTATGTTTGGATTTGGAATTACCTTAAGAAGCCCAATGGAAAATACTTCAGAAGCACTGAAACTTTGAACATTATTTTAATTCCCTGATGAAACTGACTGTAGTCATCAGTTCACAGTCACATCTATCTTGATGTGCTTGTGCACCTCCTTCCAGCTTGCTGCTTGTTCAGTTTGTTTCCCCAGTGGTTTTAGTGTTAATTAACAGAACACTGAATTTCTATGGCCTGTGAATTAATTTGATTTCCTCCCAAGTCTCCCACCAGCCACAGCCACTTCTCTTTTAAATGAGGAAGAGACAGTAAACCAAAGACCTTCAGGGCTCAAGTGAAAAAAAAAAACCAACAAAAACAAACCAAACAAACCCCAAAACAAAACCACCAAAATAATTCAATACCATCTTCCTACCAGCAGGCCAGAACTGGCAGCTTCAAGCTGGAACAGTAAGTAGCACACATACGTGAGCAACTTATTTCAGCTTCAAACTCTCCAAGGTCTGCAGCTTATTATAAATATTGAAAAACTAAATCCTTGATACTATCTTTTGAAACAGCACCTCTACTCAGGGCAGCCTGAAAAGAGTATGAGAGAAAGTTTCTACAACAGCATACGAAGGGGCAGGGAAAAAAGACCTAAGAAAAAAACCCCTCAGAGTAGAAAAACCCCTCAAGAGTAGAGCCATCAAAGAAGCGGCAGCAGAAAAAGCTGGCAGGTAGAAAAGGAGCTGACCCACCTACAGATGCAGAGCACTCATACTACTGTTAAACCAAAAAAATTAAGTACCAGTCACTGAGTCATCAAGTCCTGTGGCTTTTTAATGTTGGTGCTACTGGTCTGTATTGAAGTCAGCCTTGAATTCCAGTGATGCAGGTAAGAGGGAGACCCACTAGGAGTAGGTCTTCAAGTACCTCTGTCACACTGGACTCACTTCTTTACTTAATCACCTGATGGTATTTCATTCTTAAATTTCATGCTTTGCATTTTACCCTTTTCTTCTAAAGGGCTTTTCTTCTAAGGGCCCTTCTTCACTTAGGGCTAAGTTGAGGGTTCTCGTACTCGCCACGTAAATGATCACAATTCAAGTGGGCTGCAATCACTAACCAGTAAGGGAAAAGATGAGAAGAAAGGGAGAAGCAGGGGGCAAAGAGCTTGGTGTTGGATCTATTCCAGAGGAATCCTACTGACTCATGTTGGTCTCAATTAGTTTGAGAACTGCTCAGTGCAGCATAAAGAGGTCACAACAGAAGGCCAGGCATAGATTTACTGAATACAGTAAGTTCTCCTCTTTAGAGGTATTTTCCTTCCTTTTCATGTTACAGCTAGAAAACCAAGTTTTCTTATTGTTACCTGGGACAGAAGGTACACTTTTTTTCTGGAGAGCATTTAATACATGAAGATCAGGAATTGTACACTCCTGTGTCAAACAGGGTCAGAATATTTAGTGACAATTAGCAAAGCATCCATGAAATCATACTGACAAAGATATTTTGTCTGTAATCAAAAATTAAATTTAACAGCAGAGTCTATTTTCTCCTTTTTCATCAGGAGTTGAAACATGATTTTTTCCATGCTGGTATGATGACCAGTTTTCAAACTTAATTTCTTTTAAAATGTACTCTAAATTTGTGAAATGGGTTCTCAGTGTATCAGGCACTAAATGCACACATGCTATTATCTGTTATTTTATTAAGCACATCTTTCAAGACTGAAAGGAAAAGTGAACCTGACTGCAGGGCAGTAAGATGCATTCATGTGGAAATTGCTTTGTTCATGTGTTTCATCTTCTCACCTCAGGGAGTGACATCTTGCAAAGATGGCTGCCATCATCCCACCCATCTGCATCCTCTTAGACTGAAAGGAAGAGACATGCCTGCCAGCTACACACAGCCTTTCCAGGAGAGGAAATACGCACTGGAATACGATCCCACGGTTTTGCATGACAAATTTTATTGTTATCACCTGATGTGCCAGTATCAGACTAAGCAACCAGAAATCTGAATGAGTTGATCTTATTGAGAGTACTGTGAAGACCAAACTAAGGCTCTGGGAGAAATAATGAAGAACAGATGCAGTCCATGAAATTATTTTTAATACTTAAAAAAAAATAGCTATAAAGTAATGGAAAATCAGAATCCATTACAATTGAGAAACACACAAGATCTCCTTCCAAAAAGTGAAATATTTTTTTAAATTATTCATTTTCACATGTACTGTAGATTTTCAGGTTTGAACTTGAGCATTTTTCTATTTTTGGATAACAAATTATTCAACTTATTTGGGATTGCTGATGCTGAAAAACTAGCTAATGGAATCCAAATAGCAGCTTTCTAAAAATTTGAAACAGAATTAAATTAATTATGAATATTCAGCTATCATATTTTGTATTATTCTTAACACCCACATTCTGTCATTCCTGGTTTTTCTACTTTTCTCTACATCTACCCATGACTCATTTGTCACTTGCAAATCTGAAGCATTTAATTTTAGCCGTTTGTCTTCGGAGAATCAGTCATAAATACTATAAGAGCAGACAGTCTTTTAAGACAAAAATGTCACCTTCCTCCAGAGATGCTGAGCCTTATTCCCCATGCTCTTATCTTCCTATTCTTCCACTTATTTCTGCAGAAGTAGTCTTAATTCACATCAGCCTCAATGGAGAATCAATTAGATAATTTCAAGGCTTAGCAAAGAAAACCAGTGAACGAGGAGCAATGGATTCAAAATACTTATTTGTGCTGTAGTAATGTACTTTCAGCAAATACTACTTTAAGGGAATTTCCACCTCCTGCAGTAGAAATAAATAAATGTCAGACCAAAGAGATAATATAAAATCAATATTACTCAGTTCTACTTTTTTGGAAGTAGAAGCAGACTTTTAAGCAGGGGTTAAATGTGTATGATGACTGCTCCAACCATTTGCATCATTTGTCTTGTAATCAATTTTAATTTTTCTATGTTGTTTTCTTCCACTGCTTTAAAATTGAGCCAGTGAATTCTTGTTTTGCTGTGATATCCAGGAAAAAACCTGCTGGGATATCACAGCTATTGTGGAGCTCTGCCAAATGAGTGAGCCCACACAAACTGGCACAGGTCAAATGTTACCATATCAAACGATCCTGACATCTTCAAAAAAGGTACATTTTAATCATATTGCTCACGACAAACTGCACATGTGATTTCTTTGACTGTTATAAAGGTGGTCAGGCTGGGCCTGTCTAGAAGAAACAGAATTCCATGAAAACCAAGCCCAGATCCTATTCATCCTCACAGAATCATAGAATCAGCTAGGTTGGAAGAGACCTTTGAGATCATCGAGTCCAACCTATGACCTAACACTACCTAATACCTTGTCAACTAGACCATGGCACTGAGTGCCACATCCAATCTTTTCTTAAACACTTCCAAGGATGGTGACTCCACCATCTCCCTGGGCAGCCTATTCCAATGCCCAATCACTCTTTCTTGAAGAACTTCCTAATGTCCAGCCAAAACCTCTGCTGGCACAGCTTAAGACTGTGTCCTTTTGTCCTGTTGCTGGGTGCCTGGAAGAAGAGACTGACACCCACCTGGCTACACCCTCCTTTCAGGTACTTGTAGAGAGTGATAAGGTTCCCCCTGAGCCTCCTCCAGGCTAAACAACCCCAGCTCCCTCAGCCACTCCTCATAGGACTTGTGCTCCAGACCCTTCACCAGCTCCATTGCCATTCTCTGGACACACTCCAGCTCCTCAATGTCCTTCCTAAGTTGGAGGGCCCAGAACCAAAGACAGCACTCAAGGTGTGGCCTGACCAGTGCCGAGTACAGGGGGACAATCACTGCCCTGGTCCTGCTGGCCACACTATTGCTGATACAGGCCAGGATGTCATTGGCCTTCTTGGCCATGTGGACACCCTGCTGGCTCATGTTCAGCCACTGTCAACCAGCACTCAAAGGTCCCTTTCTGCCTGGATGCTGTCCAGCCACTCTGTCCCCAGCCTGTAGTGCTTCATAGGGTTGTTGTGACCAAAGTGCAAGACTCAGCACTTGGTCTGTTAAACCTTGTATTGCTGTATTTGGCCCATCTATCCAGCAAGTCCAGGTCCCTCTGCAGAGCCCTCCTGCCCTCAGACAGATCGACACTCGCACCCAGCTTGGCATCATCTGCAAATTTGCTACTGGTAGACTCCATCTCCTCATCCAGATAATCAATGAACTAGCATATCACAAATTATCTTGGCTGATATAATACACCGAGATTTTTCTTAAGAAAGCATCAGTGCCTCTATAATTTTACTTAATAATTAAGTAGTAACAATGCTTTGAGACCATGAGAAAACAGAGGGGTTTTGTTTCAAGTGGATTGCCTTAGAAAAAGGTAAGTCTTGAGGGCCATGGAAGACAATAGAGGAAAAAGTACAGCATCTGAGGAACTGATCAAAGTGCATCTGTTGAGGTGTCTTCCATTATTCCCAGATAGCTACTGCTGTGAAGATACCAAAGTCAAAGTGTTGACAACGGAAGACAGACAGAGAGACACAGAAGAGTGGGATCAAGGGAATATCGAAAAAAGCAATTGTGGGCCTAGGGAGGAGTATGTAAACAAGGGAAAAAAAGACAACAGGAATGAAATGCCATTAATGAGGGTTAAAGCAAAATTGAAAAAGAAAGGAGGGGAAGGAGAGACTGGGAAGGTCAGCAATTTGCCCTTTATTTTGAGAGTAGTAGGAATGCACAGAGCTCTAGGGATACACATGAGCCAGCTGGCAATTTTCACATTAGGATTGGTGGACAGATCATCATGGGTGCCAATGCAGTGGGCATCTGCTACAGCCCCCTTGTTCAAGAAGTAGATGAGGTGTTCTTAATGCAACTGGTTGTTAGCCTGCATGACAATCTATGAGCTCTTCAGAGGCCCTGGGTGTGTAAAGTCTCGCAGCCAGGGTACACTGACACTTCCATTTTAGTCACCAGTAGTGACTACATTAAAGGTATAAAAGCGATGACTACCCAATATACAAACAGGCCTTTTGGTTTTGCACAGGAGTCAGGCACACTAAAGGCAGACTCAGACCTGCTCAAAATGTCTTTGCAGCCTCATGGGAATCTTTCCACTCACTCCAGCAAGAAATGAATAATAAATATTGTACCAAGATGTGCAAGGCAGGCTATTTTTTCAATACATTCATAACAGTGACATTTGACTGAGCTGCAGTGGGCCATGAGTCACGTACTGCTAGATGTAACAGTCTGATAACAAAATATGTTACACACATAATAAGGACAGGGAGGTGGGATAGGAATGCTGTGCAGAATAAGTAAAAGTTATATGCCTCCATAAGACACAGAAATGAAAACATTATCTGGCCATAAGTGCACTCAAAGGTCTAAAAGCAGTGAAATTTTAAAGACTTAGTAAATCAAGAACGCAGGAATTGCCCACCCAGCCACTTGGGGTAGTTAGGTGATACCTAACTATTCTAAAGATAAGAAATGAGAGCTTGACATAAGCTTCTTATTTTGCAATAGATTTGAGTATTATCTATAAGTTTGCGAACTGCAGTGCCTAACAGATTCAATACTCTACTGCACATGACCCAAGCACAGCTCTGTAAAAACTCCTTAACCACGGACTCATGAACGTAACCACTAAACAAAATCTTTTTAGTTATCAGAACTGAACTACTCTGCCTCAGATTTCTTTTTAATATTTCAGGGACTGATTCAACCCATGATCCCAACATCCATAAGGAACATCCCTTTGTCCACTAGAACAGAAGCTGAATCCAAGTTTTTCTGTCTCTTTCAGCGGACAGTTACAGTGGTGCTCAGTAAGGGCTGGCTGCTCCCTAAGGGATGGGAAGATGGAAGCCAAGCAAGATGCCCAGCCAGCAGATCAGGTGTCTTGCCAGCCAAGGCCCAGCTCCACAGTACCCAGACAAGGTGAAGAAGGCAGCACAGACCCAGAGATGGCAGCCAGACTCATTCAAGAGTGCAGATCATCAGGCAAATTCCTGGTGCTGAAGCAGGTCTGAGGTCAAGCCATGAAAGCAACCTTCAGGTTAGGGTCTTGATCAACACAGCCCACGGCCAGGCCGGGCTGTGGCTGAGCTGGAAACCAGCAGTCCTCTGATACAGCTCAAGCAGAAACTGAAGGCCCTGGGCTAAGCTGAAATCAGGCCCGTGGACAGAGGCGTAGACAGTGGCCCAAGGGGATGTTGGTCAGGACCATTGAAGTCTAGAAGTGCCCTGATCATAGAATCATAGAATGTCCTGAGTGGGAAGGGACCCATAAAGATAACTGAAGTTTAAATGCTGTTAAGATCCTTCACCAGCAGTAAGCAATTGAATGATTCACCAGGCAGTTAGAAACTGTATGCAACGAACATAGATAATAAGTGCTGGACACTTCTGGTCAAAGGGCTAAGGATGACCAGTATCACTTCAGTTTTCATTTAGCAATGACAGATTTGGGACCAGCTTTGGGACTATTATGAATTAGGAAAGGAAGCTGAGACACAATTTAGGTTTTGCAAAGGTGGTTTTCTTGTGGGGTTTTGGGTTTTTTTGGTTATGTATTATAAAACACTATAAAACATTATGAGCCACTACATATGAGAGAATTGCGGGTTTTATAATAACTGCCTCTTACATGCTTAGAGGTAATCTTGAATGTGTATAAATTTTTATTTTGCTACTTCAGTTGTTGAAATAAAAATGCTCCATAAAATGCTGACCCTGTTAAAATCAATGACAATCATTGTATTTCCCCTTTTTTAGAGTTAGGTTTTCAGTTTTTCATTCCTCAATACTTTACTGAAAATCAATGGTTAAAATAGGCAACTCTTTCTACATTGACATCTGGCTCAAAGTTTCATTAAAATATTGTTAAAATGTTGGACAGATGGATTAACTGAGACCAAACATTACCCCATATAAATTAACCCTACAAGTATAATGAAAGCCCTCTTTCACACATGCTCCTATAAAGCTTTTGTTAATAAGAATTTCCCTTCTTGGATACTCAAAATGAAGTATTGTTCATTGCCATATGGCTCACATTAAATACAAGGAAACAAACAAAAACACAGTAAGTCTTTGACATTTTAATGACTGTGGATCAGCTACTCCTACCAGAAGCTGCTCTATTGGCTAATTATACTCACTGGTAAAAACATTAATTTCAGCTCCTGCCTTTTTCCGCTAACTTCGAGTTCAAATCTTGGAGCTGGGAAAGTTTATATGCATTACCAATAGCCCTTAAAGACCTCATCTGAGATGAGGGTCCCTTTAGCATTTCATAATTAGAATATGAAAGAAAGCTCTTGAATAAGATTGATTACACAAGACAGAAATTGAGAAATGCTAAAAGGGAATGGACATCAGAGCATCTCCATTTTAAGATAGGGAATTTTCTTCTGTGAGGGAAAAGGCCTTTATAGGATCCATGCTGGTGGTCTAGCTAGCTCCAAGGGCTAGTCAATAAAATTTTGCACAAGCACAAGCTTCCCATTAACCTTAACTTTTAGAACCCAAGTGGGTTACTGAATGGTGCCAGCCCCTACTGCTACCAGAAGCATTTGTAGGTCTGCAGTAGTTCACAGGATCCTCTCTCTATCTCCATTTGAAAAGCACAGATTTGCTATTGAATCTAGATGAGACAGAAAGTATCTTTTCAGTACAGTATTGTGTTAAATGTAAATTATTTCTCTTTAGAAGGAAAGACACGGTGATCAGACTTCAGAAGCATCATCTGACTGAAGAGATATTGGCTCACATAGAATGGCAGTAATTAATTTAAGTATATGAAAGTTAAGTGAAAGACTGACGCATATGGTAAGAACCAAGACACCATTGGACTGCTGCCTACCATGATGTCAGAGGACTCCTTTGTACCACAAGAGATGTCCAGTGAAATGAGGACGAGCCCACAAAGCAATGTTATTACCTAATTATGAACATTCTCCTGAGATCAGGCCGACCATGGCTGGTACCTTCGCTTGTAGTCAGTCCCATATTATGGAGAGGGAAAATAATAAACCTTTGTGAATGGACAAACTGAGCTTGAGCATCGTGGAGTTATGGCAACATATCACAGACATGAGAAATTGAGTACCATTAAAATACTTCTTACACTAAAACACTATTAAAAGGTAGTATTTTAAGGCTGTAGGTGATCCCACATAAATATTTGGAAAGATGACAGATTCCAAGAGGAAAAAATACTCTGTTTTCAATAACTCAAAGCCATGCAAGCACAATGATTTTCCTAAATATCAGTGTTGAGAAAACAAAGAGTAGATGGCATGAGAATCTAATGGTGATGAAGACAGCTGCACAGACCCGTGGCTGGGGCTCCTAAAGGCTCAGACTTCAGGTAACACACCAACAATTCCAACAGGGAAGTCTGCTCCCATCATTCTTTGTACCCATACATTCACACTGATACACACAGAGAGAAAAGGATATATTGGCTGTGTCATTGGTCTCTACCGAAAGATGATTTTGCCTGGTTTTTCCCATAAAGGACTTATAGTATTTTAAATAAAACCAATGGAACTGGAAAAGATTACATCTGTACTTCAGAAAGGTGTTGAAAAGATAAGCATACACCTCCAAGGAACACAATTACTTTCAGCACTGACTTGCTCTGCATGGAATATTACTTGGACATGATGAACGAAACGAGCACAAGAAATGCAAGGTAGGTAAGAAATGGGCTCAACAGAACACAGTGATATGTACTAAAAGTAGAACTACTCCTTTGAGGGGCAAGTCTTAAAAGAGACCTTCAAGGATCCATTTGAGGATAAGTCTTTTCTTAATCTTTTCACTGATGACCTGGACACAAAAAAACACATGTATTAATTATTGTTTGCTGGTGTAAAATCATGAAGCAGCAACAGTCTTGGCTGAGGACCAGAATATCATACACAAAGAGCTCTATGACCTTGAGGACTGAAGTAATAGAAACTCGATTAAATTTTAATACTTCAAAATACAGTGTTATGCACTTGAGGGCTGCTATGAAATATAGAGAACTGGAGGCAGTATAGAAAAAGGATGGCCACCATAGGATAGTCAAGACACCCATTTGATACAGCTTTGAAAAAGAAAACTGAAATCATAGGATGCATTAGGAAAACTATTTCCAGAAAAGAAAAGTATAAATGCTATTGTGTAAAGCACTGTTGGTGTTGCAGGACAAATGCAGTCTATTCTTCCAAACATCTATGTTAAAAAAGATAGAAACTGAATCAGGTGCAGAGAATTTTTCAAAGAAAATCAAAGGAATAGACAGATTCTCTGTCTTCTGAGGGAAGACTTAGAGAGACTGGCATACTTAAACTGCGAAAGAGAAAATTAAGCCAATTATGATACCACATATGCATTGAGATTGCATGGCAAGATTTTGATAGTGGGAGGGCTAAAGGGGTGGCTTCTGTGAGAAGCTTCCTCCATGTCCAAAAGAGCCAAGACCAGCCAGCTCCAAGACAGACATGTCACTGGCCAAGATCAAGCCCATCAGCAATGGTGGTAGCACATATGGGGTAACAGATTTAAGAAGGGAAGAAAACAAATCTGCAGAAAAACAGCAGCCAGAGAGAGCAACAGCTCTGCAGATACCAAAGTCAGTGGAGAAGGAGGGGGTGAAGATCCTCCAGGTGCCAGAGCTGAGGTTCCTCTGCAACCAGTGATGAAGAGCATGGTGAGGCAGGCGGGCCCCTAAAACTCATGGAGGTCCACAGTGGAGAAAAGATCCATTTGCAAGACTACAGAAAACCCCACGTCAGTGTAAGGGGATGCCCAAAGGAGTCTGTGGTCCCTCGGGAAGTGGCTTCTGTCAGGACATGTGGACACATGGTGTAAGAGGCCACACTGAAGCAGTTTTGCTGGGAGGACTTGTGACGCCGTGGGGGATGCATGCTGGAGCAGTGTGTTCCGGGAGGACTGCACCCTATGGAAGGGATTCGTGTTGGAGAAGTTCATGAAGAACTGCAGTCCATGTGAAGAACTCACATTGGAGATGATCAGGGAGGGCTTTCTCCTAGGAGGCGTCTCACACCAGAGGAGGCACAGAATGTGAGGAGTAACCGCACCCCCCATTCCTTGTCCCCCTGCACTCTTTTGGGGAGAGGGGTAAAGAAAATGGGAGTGAAGCTGAGCCCTAGAAGATAGAAGGAGTTCGGGAAAGGTGTTTAAAGATTTAGTAAGATTTCTCATTATTCTACTCTGATTTGTTTGGTAATAAATTAATTTCCCCAAGTCAAGTCTATTTTGTCTTTGGCATTAATTGGTGACTGATCTCTCCTTGCCCTTATCTTGACCCATCTTGACCCATGAGCTTTTTATTATATTTTCTCTCCCTGTCCAGCTGATGAAGGGAGTGATAGAGCACCTTGGCAGGCACCTGGCATCCAGAGTCAACCCACCACAACATCAGATAGCAGAACACCAGCAAGGAGATCTCAATCTAGGTTAAAGAATACTGGCAAAAGGACAAATGGATTCATAATGGCCACAAATACTTATGCCAGAATTATGAAGAGGCTCCTAGTTTAATCAGGAAAATGCGTTTTCGCAAGAGCCTTCCATCAAAAGTAGTGAGCACTAGAAATATCACTCACTTCAAAACGTATCTTAAGCTGCCCATAAAAGGGACTCTAATATGTTCTAGGGTATGATTTCTGAAAACAGCTGGAGGCTAAACCTAGTGACACCGAGATCATTTCAGTCCTCTTCCTATTTTCCTGTGACTATTCAACAAGTAATCCATACATATGCATATGCTCCACCTTACAGGAGAGATTATGGACTATGCCTGGCATGACAGTTGGTGTAGCTGTGAAAGGAAGACCTATGTTGCTCCTACAACTTCACTTGACTGGTCAAATAAGTGAGGTAAAGGGGTAAAAGCCCCTTGTTCAACATCTCACTAGCTGACATTTAACACTTGTTTCTTCCCCCACCCAGAAGTCTCAGCCCATTTCAAATCACATTATTGAATGAATGCACATACATTTCACCAATTACCATTTTCTACAGCTTGGTGACACAAAACAAGATTACAGGAACACTTTGAAATAAGTAAGCTTTGTGTGAAGGCAAAATCTTCCTAGTCCTGCACTTAGTTCACTGCACAGAAAGTTAGATGACATAAAAAATGCTATCCCATCAGTAACAATTCATAATGACAACAAAATTAAATTACTGTCTGTGTAAATTCAAAGGTCATTTGCAAGGTTTCAGCAACACCCTTTACAATCTTCACTGATGAAAAAAAATCCAGCCTTTTCAACATCAGGAAAGAGGGAATGAAAAGGCAAATTGAATTAGTCTAATTTCCATGTGTTGCCAGAATATTCTTTACAAATAAAATTATTTCAGTTTAACTTTTTTTATGGAAAAAGAAAAATCATCTATATGAGGAACATGCTTTCTTACAGATAATCTGTTACAGACACAGAATACATTTTTCATTAATCTAAATCTGTTCTGGCCTTTGTGGTTCTGCCTCTAGCATGGAACCTGAGAGCATCTGTTATTCCCTGCGTACAAGTACATGTGCCTGGGTCCACACTAGCACAAGCATTACTCATTTTGTGCGTATTGTTCCCAAGAAGGAAGACATTTAAGGGAATGGTGTGGAGGACAATCACAGAATACTCCTTTCTCTTGGCACCAGAAACTTAAATGTGCTTAACCTGGCTTTCCAATTTAGGGATATTTCCTAATCATGGGAAAACGAGCAGAATCAATGTTTGCAAATTGTGCATTGCTATACTGCTACTTCTCTCTCAGAAATACTAAATTTCTGTCATATATATATACAATATGTATGAATAATATATTGTTTCTCTGCCCAGAGCAAATGTACAATGATAATTGATACAATGATACAATGTACAATGATAATACAAGGTAATGCTAAAATAATTTTATTGATGTGTTGTGGAAGTGAATTCAGAGAACTTCTCATGGCTGCCTTAGTATTGCTACATAAAAGGAACACAAATATGTTTTGTCACAGTAAAAAGATGATAAGCACACAAGACTGTAAAGTACCACTTCCCAAGACATACCAATAGCCCAGCTGTCTAGAACTGGTGGGTTCTAAGAACAACTAATACTGCGAGAGTCTAAAAAAAGCAGTTCATCAGTACAGACAGAGTTGCTGAGACCTAAGATCCAGGTTGAGAAACCAAGTACCTATGAAATGCCAGTTACACTGGCATAGCAGAAAGGAATAGCAACTGCATGTTACCAACAGATTTCCAAAGACACAATTTCATAGGCTGCTTCCAGATGACCAAATATAAATGGGCAAAGGCCATTCATATCAGGGATCAAAAGGAACTTGGACTAATCAAACAATTTATTCCATATGCTGGTAGCCACAGAATCTGGTTTGCAGACAGAAGGGGACATTGCCATATGGATCTTGACACTGTAAATGTAATCAACTACAAAAGGGATTGAAAGGAAAATAGGAAGATAAGAAGCTCTAGAATAAAAGAAGTTAAAAGAAAAAGTACAATTTTACCTATTGTTATTGTAACAACACATATTTTCATCAGACTTTAACCTTGCATAAGATTTATTTCCCAGCTGGGATGCACCAGGTGTGTTGCAACAGTGCAGTCCATGGGAATAGGACCCGACTGCTGGCATACAAGACAACAAAGCAAAATGATTTTTACTAGGACTGGAGTCAACATTTATTTCCACAATTCAGAAGTGGTAAAGACTAGCACAGAATAGTAAAAGCAGCAAGAGAAGCATCTATTTCTTCCCACTACTCTGCTTTTGGGGAAGTATTTAGCTTAATAATTTACGAGTATTCATCAATTCCTTAGACATTGACTAAAGCTCAGAATATCCATGTCTCAGATAACCAAGGAATCAAAGCCTAAGGCTACATCGCTAGCAATTTCCATCGGCAATATTGAATTCAGGGACCACCATAAAGTTACTGCTGCAGAAAGAATAAAATTCTAGCACAGCTTTTTTCAGATATTGACAGCAACAGAATCTTTCAACTGTACATCTTAATTTGGAGCTGCTCTAGTAGTATGAATTTAATTTAGGAAAAGCTAGCCTCTGTGAGATGTCATATTTCAAATATGACAACATATCACATTTTAAAACTGAACAAAGTCACAGCTTTCCTACTGATAGAGAGTTTAACAAATATGAAGTAAGCTGTATCACTCCTTGAGACACGTTTCTTCAGCATGAACTCCCACAAAATAATCCTGCAGTGCTTCCTCATTCCTGTAACTAACCCCACGAGCCAACAGAATATCTCTTTTTAGAGTAATGGTCACCAGAAACTAAGACAGGGAATTAGAAAGTGTTGGAGAGCCTGAGTAAAACTTGAATTTATGCAAATTCTATACAGTTACAACATGCCAGAAGAGAGCCGTGTGAATTTTTACAAACACAATCAAGTTTTGCAAGACACAAGTAAACAAAAGAGATTTCCTCTACACAAATACTGATGGAAGACACAAGTACATAAACCTCTTGGACAAACAGACAATCAATTATGAGAAATTTTTTACATTCCCAGCTCATCATAAGTTTTTCTTGAAAACATGGTAAAGACAACACAGGTAATAAAAAATCCTGATCTCTGCAAGATTGCAACTGATTTCCTGCAATAAACTGATAGGCTACAGTCTAGGACTTACCACTGGGAAAAACATTTGAAGCAGTTCTTTCTTATCATCCAAATCATCTTGACCCAGTTTATGCAGAAGTGTCACAACTGCAATGCTTTAAATGTGAACTCAAACTATACTTTCTTCATTCTCTCCCAACACTTAGAAAAATGACAATTCTTTCCCAGTTTGTAAATAGATGTGAAATTGTCTCAGGTCAACATTGTACACCATGCTCTTTTGGAAAACAAATCATAAGGATATCCCTTATGGTTTGGGTTTTTTTTAATTGTTGAAGGTTAAAAATACAATAGTGAATACAGAGAGAACAACATTCCAATAGGACAGAGTCTCCTTAAGACACGCAAACCAGTGCAGGATTTGTGTTAGAAATAGCAGTATAGGTTTCCACGGTAATGATTCAGTCATTATATGGCTGTGAACTGCTTTCCTGCTCACATTAGTGAATTATGCTGCAGTTAGAACCATTCAGTGTCTGGATCTGTCTTGGGGGACATTTACTTCATGGCTGGGCTATTACCACAATTTATACAGCAGACATACCTGCTTTTAGCTCATTCAGATAACAAAGCAGTCTTTAACAGGTGTGTAACCTGAAACAATCATCCATCTCTTTTGGAAAACCTTTCACGTGCAGGACTAAATACTGTATTGAACTGCTATTTTTAAGGCTCTGATGAGAGTAAGAAGATACCACCTCACAAATTCTAACCGGTTTGTCCTCCAAGGGGCATGTACATGAGTAAGGATAGCAAAAAACAGACTCTAAATTGATCCTGAGTTAAGGCCAAGTAGCAGGAATTCAATCCATTTGTAGGTGAAGTCAAGACTTAGATTTTCATTTGATTATGTAAATATTTAGGGGTCTTACAGATGCTTTAGACACCCTGTTATACTACTTGTTATCTTCAGGGAGACCAACAAATCTGTACACAGCCCAATGCTCTCAAAAGAGGAACAACTTGGCTATGTTTGTGGTTGCAGAGTTACCTTACACTCAACCATCACACAGATTGTTTCATGAATCTGTTACTCTCTGCAGAAAAATTACTTAGGGAAGCAAATGCAGACTCTTTCCTCACTCTTCGGCAGCACCTGTGCAAAAATGATCCTCCACTCAATTATTTTCTGTTCATACATGATTTTTTTCCATTGAGTAAATATCTGTTTAAAGGAATATTATTTAGTAAGTCTTACAGAGTACCAACCACTCGACTGGATCCACTGATTTGCCTCATGAATGGAGTTATTTGACTAAAATTGCATCAGCATTAGCTTTGAAGACCAAATAGAGAAGTCCATTCTTTTGGAAGCCCTATATACTTATATTTTTAGCATTTTTGTTTTCAGAGGAAGGACATATCTACGGGGGGCACATAAAGGAGCTACAGTTCCTGCTCGACCCCACTTGCTCTGCACAGATTGATGTGCTCTCCATGTCATACTACAGAGGATGTGTTGTGCTGTTCAATAGCACTCTTATTCACATCCTGCTGTATAGCAGTACTGTGTGAACAGATTGCTTTCATGACAGTTTTGAAACTCAGAGGGAGCCAGTTTGAATTGCAATTTTATTTTTAACCATCCTACAAGGGATGTCTACAATCTAAGACACAACTGTCTCCAATATGATGCCAGTGTAAATAAGTGGATGCACTTGAATTGTTACCTTATATAACTTCAAAGGGCAAGCCATGATCCTGGAAAGATTCAGACTCCTAGTACCCAGTTTGAAAAAAAACATGCCTTTCTTTTAGTTCCCATCTTCTTTCTCTTGTGGTAACTACAAAAATTGTGACAAATTCAGGAAACTGCTCCAAAAACTACATGGAAGTATCCATGGTTCAGCTTGAATTCTGGATTCCTGGATAACCAGAGTAGTATGACTCAGAGGACTGGATAAGCTTCCCAATTATCTGTTTCACAAAAGTACTTCAAGTACTTTTTAAACATTTTCAACTACAATTCTGTGATTATTTTAGCCTTTTGCACTCACACTGTGAAATGCTCAAATTAAACAAGACCAATTAAGCACATTCTTTTTGTACAGGATGATACTTATCTCAAGTGGTGTAATTGGCACTTTGGTTATGCGTACACTTTGTAATGCAGTGCTATAAAGAGATATCCAGCCTAACAGGAAAGAAAACAATCATGGTAATTACAATAAGAGTGCAGACAATGTGGAAGGGAGGAGAACTTTGAGCAAAATTAACTTCCGGAACAAAACCTTCTTTAGCATCCACACTTGGGCTCCTCTAAACAGCTTTAGAATATTTTTACCAGTGAATACATCAAAGTGACATGCAGGAATTGTCTTTGATAGACAAGAAAAAATGCTTATATCTCATTACTGGATCCTACTACAGCAGATTCATTGTAATCAACTGATTCCAGTCTTCTTTACTAGACAGAAACCCACATCTTCCAGAATAAATGGCCACTTGATTGCACAGCCTCTAGGGCCTTATAGCTCTGTCCAGGTAGTTATTATCCCATCAAGGTTTCCATGACAACTTTCTTTGGTCACAATGGCCACCAAGTAAAGCCATTCATTTAAAGTGATAGGACACATTTTGGTTCAAAGTGAGATGAAATTAACTTTTACTTTCCATCTTATTCTATCTATTCTGAAGGATACTCACAAGGGATTCCCAACTTCTTTAGCCACATGTTGTATTCTCCTCTGGATTAAGGCTCCTAGAAAGTGAAATCCATTTTTCACTTGTGGAACAGTTCAGTGAAATCCAAAGATGTTGTCAGGACTGAACAGAAGAGAGGAAATAAATGAATCACGTGGAAATAAATGAATCAGATGGAAATAAGATCACATGCACCAACTACATGTATGGAAGAAGTGCCAGATACCATGTAATTTACCTACTTTTTTGAAAAAGCACATGGACTCATTCAACAGCTGTGCTGCATCCCTCTAGAGGCAGTATCATACAGGCAGAAAGAAAACACCATCCTGGAGAAGGATTCCTGAGAAACGCAAAGAGTTAGCAATTAGCCACAAATTACTTAATTAATGAAGAACCAAATTATGACACTAATTAATCTTGTGATTACAGACTGATTTAAGAATTGCTGGTAAGTACTATTATTAGTCAGCAATGCAGCCATATCATACAGTATTTAATTTGCTTTAGAAAAGATGAAACTGTAAGAGGTTAATGCTCTTTCTGATTTATAGAAATTTAACTGCTTGCCTCCTGTTACCATTAGTAGCCATGTGGTTAAATCACCATCCCTCATCTTAGAGAAACAAAAATAGAGATTTTTTAAAAATTATTTCAATTCTTAATGTCTCTCATGACAAAACTCTCCATTTTGTTGATATCTTGTGTTTTGCCTCATACTACAAAAAACACTTGGTTACCAATATCAGATTATACTAAGATGATGAGTGTGCCATCAGCTGTAGGATGATGACAATGGTCCTTTGTGCTTTATAGCTCTTTCCAGGTGTATGTACACACCATAATAACTGTGCAATAATCCTGCCTTCTTCAAATTATGTTTCTGCTGGCTCATTTGTTTTATTCTGGATTTTTAAATATTTTTCCCCGAAAAACGAAGCAAAATCAAAACCTGTTTCACACAGAATGTTAACTTAAATGTTGCAAAGATATACTTTCGGGTGGGGGGGGCTGAAAAGGAGGAAAAATATATTATTCATATCACAAAGCAAAGCTAATATATTAACGGTGAATATGAGAGAAGACAATGGCAAAGTTAAACAATAGTTTGCTACAAAGTATAAATCAAATTTTATATCATTTTCTTATAACTCTAGCAGATGGTCACCTCTCACATAACTGACTGAGCATGAAGCCTGCTTTGCACTACAGTTCCTGCCTGCTCTATGGGACGCTCTATTGAGCGCACCTTCAGCAAATTTGCTTGTGACACCAAGCTGTGTGCTGCACTTGACACGCTGGAGGGAAGGGATGGCATCCAGAGGGACCTCGGACAGGCTTGAAAGGTGGGCCTGTGAGAGCCCCATGAAGTCCAACAGAGCCAACTGCAAGGTTCTGCACCTGGGTTGGGGCAATTCTAAGCACAAATACAAGGCTGGGCAAGAACGGATTGAGAGCAGCCCTGAGGGAAAGGACTTGGGAGCGTTTGTGAATTAGGAGCTTGACAAGACCTTGTAACATGTGCTTGCAGCCCAGGAAGCAAATCACATCGTGGGCTTCATCAAAAGCAGAGTGGCCAGCAGGTCAATGGAGCTGCCTGTTTGGTTCTTTTGAAACGCCACCTGGAGTGCTGCATCCAGCTCTGGGGTCCTCAATATAAGAAGGTCACGGACGTGTTGGAGCAAGTCCAGAGGAAGTCCATGAAGATGATCAGAGGGCTGGAGCACCTTTCCAACGAAGACAGGCTAAGAGAGTTGGGGTTGTTCAGGTTAGAAAACAGAAGGCTCCAGGGAGGCCTCAGAACGGCCTTCTAGTACCTAAAAGGGGCCTACAAGAGAGACAGAGGGACCTTTTACAAGGCCATGTTGTGGTAGGACAAGGAAGAATGACTTCAAACTGACAGAAGGTAGGTTTACATTCGGTATTAGCAAGAAATTCTTTACTGTGAGGGTGATGATCACTAGCACAGGCTGCCCAGAGATGCTGTGGATGCCTCATGCCTCAAAGTGTTCAAGGCCAGGTTGGACGGGTTTTGAGACACCTGGCCTTGTAGAAGGTGTCCCTGCCCATGGCAGGGGGCCTGGAACTACGTGATCTTGAACGTCCTTCCAATGCAAACCCTTCTGTGATTCTATGAAAAAAATACTGTTGACCTTTTCTTTAAGAAGACATAGGCAGCAAATGCTTTTCTACAGGGTTTCTGAGATGTTATCCCACAATTACATGCAACCGAGGTGTTTGGCAAAGATTGTAAACTATTTCATTCAATGGCTTAATGCCAGCTGGTCAGCTGAAAGCCACAGGACTTTGCACAAAAGAACAGTGGGTCTTGCTAGAACCTTCTAAAAGTACGGGTGCCTACATTCTTTCTTAGACAATTACAATAATTACTGATCATAACACCCCCATACAGTAAAATATACAATATAATGTCTTAAAATATGCTAGAATTAACTATTGTAATTTAATGCACTTTTCTGAGAAGTCTTATGACATTGTGTAGACTTGAACATACACAACTGACAACAGAAACCGCGCACCTAACAGATGCCAATTTGAAAAAATCAGTAGTGCTTAAGTGGTGTATTTAGGTGTTTAAGTGGGTAGGTGACACTCTGAAGACACTGAGATTTCAAAAAGTTTGCATTAAAAAGGAGTGGGGTTTAGAACATTTTAGTAATATCCAAGATTTTTGTCTTCACTATTAATGCACCATGGTCCAATTATAGTGAAAGCACAAATAGCAGTAATTCAACAAGAGTTTCCAGAAATCCTTCTTAGAACATCCATCCTATTTGCTGCTCTTCATTCCTCCCCTTTTCCCTGATTAGCTCCCTCTAGTTACACAGAATTATTTGACTGAGAGAATCAATGTAAGAAGTTTTGATCTTTTTTAAAGCCAGCCTCATCACTGTAACAAAACAAAGAGCTGTAACTGCCATATAAATGAGTGCATTTTGTGTGATGAGGTCCCTGACTGGCTTCCTCCTTTTCTTTTTCAGATGAAATTTTACACCTGTTATCTCTTCTGACAGGCAACAAATGGGAGGGCAGGTACGTAAAAAAAGAAAATGGAACAATTAAGGGAAAAATAAGAAATTATGCAGGAGAAAAGCAGTTATGTAGAGCTGTTTTGTGGGGTACTACAAATGCTTTAAGCTATGTTCTATTAAACAATCCAAAACCTTAAGCATTTTTTTGCATTTAGATCTATTGAAAACTGGGACCAGAAAGATAGGGGTTAAATGGCCAGGAAGCAGGTACAGCTGAGACCCTGCAAGTCATCAGCCAATGCTGATACCTCGGTAACAGCACACTATATAAGAGAACAAGCTGCCTAGTGAGAAAGTATATAGCTTTTTTTCATAGAGTATCAGCTTTTTGACCCACTTTGGATTTTTTTTTTTTGTGACCTGCAATGGTAAGAATTTTCATTGGGAGTTGTTTGTTTTCTTAATCTACTGGCATGTGTAATTTAATAAGAGGGTTTTATTCCCTCTTGCTCTGAGAAAAGTAGAAGAATAAGGAGCTTTTCTTACAATAGCTGGTGTATTTATCTTTTTGCTGAGAAAGCAACAAGTGCTGATTAGCAGAGGTACTAGCTAAGTTGTCTTGAGATCAAGTACTACGAAGTATGCAAAAAAAAAAAAGTCAGACGTGAGGGAGCTGACTGGCAAGATCTGGGTTACTTGGTTGAACTGAAACAATTTGGCTCTAAACATAACACAAAATCGTTTGTGCTCTGAAGCACCTTGTATGTGGTGTTCCTAAGCTTAGAATATATTTTTAAATAGAACAGGTAATTATCAAATTGTTTTCTTGTGTAAATACAGAATAACATACAAAAGGGATGAAGAGAGACACTGTCCTATAATTTTTCACCAATGCAGCATGACTACTCTGCTGTTTGTTGAAAAAGGTGTAGTTGATAAACTTAAGACAGTTTTTGGTCTCTAAATTGGAAAGCTGATCTCTGGTTGTAGAGACTTGCATCTGTGCAGTTCTGCTTGAGACTCTTGATGACTTTGGCTTTTTGTGTGGTACTGTTTATGGGATTTTTTTGTTGATGTTAGTAGGCGACGTTTTTTTTAAGGCTTTTTTCTTGTTTTGGGGTGTTATGGATTTTTCTCTGAAGGAGGTACATGGCATTTTTTTTAAAGCCATCTTGGCTAGCCAATACTACTAACTGTTACCTGAGGAGTCCTTAGGAGGGATGCCATATTAGCTCACAAGATAGAGGCAGTGCCTGTGTATTTTTGCCAGGATATTTTGGGGAAAAAAAGTGCTTAAAGCTTGGATTGTGCTGGTAACTAAGTTAGTGGCACACAAAGCTGTCAGACTAGTAAAAGTAGGTGATCAAATGCAGTTTCATTCTACTCAAGAATATCCGTAACCCCTAAGAGCTGTGGGCACTTGTGGCTTGTGAAAAGTAGCATATCTCAACAGAGACAAAGCTTAAATTTACAAAATCTCAACAGGGTACAGTGATGATGCTAAAGACAAAATCCTACTATGAAGGAAGTAGTCATTACCTTTTGGGGCTATTAAGTAGGCTCCTTGAAGATGAGGGAGCACGTCAGACTCTTCCTGTGGTGTGAAATGTCTTTTGGACATACTGTGCTTGCAGCTTCCCAGTGGAGTCTGTCCTAATTGGGTTACTGCACTAAGGGCAGATTCAGCTCTGTGAAAGGAGCAGAAGGACCAAGACTACAGCATCAAGGGGAAATGCCAGGCTCTGCCTTCTCCCACTACCATCCCAACAACAGAAGGTTTTTTTTTCCCAATAGTGGGCATAAACCTGCCTTAGAGCCATTGTCTTTGTATATGCTATAAACATGGGCGAGGGCTTTAGACAGATTCCCCTGCTGTGGCACTTGTTTATGGTAGCTTATAGTAACAAGGCAGATAAAAGGTGAATGGGATCACAGAAAACAGAGCAGGATGTTTTCTCAGTGCTCCCTATGTTGTGCAATGGCACAGCATAGCAATTCCAGGTGAGCATCACAGATGACTGGTTCCAGATGGGAAAGAGTAGAGCTGTGGCAGCTCAGTGCTGCACCTGAATTAATTAGTCATGCTTATAGACAGAAAGGGTAACTTATTTGGGAACAGACTGTGCTAATGCTACACAGCTCTAGGCACTGGAGCTGTTAGCTGGGAATGGCATGGTGAGAATATGCGGTATTTTGTGTTACTAGCTAGCAGAAGCTTACTGTACTGCTACACTAGAAGCCATATGGAGTGGAAACATCTGAGCAGGTCTGAGGGAAGAACTGTAAATATGAGCACAAGTCCAAAGTTGATGTCACACTTTAGTACTGCCTCTAAGACTTGCGTTAAACCCAGTTTTTGTTCCTTTTAATGTTTTGTGGTTGCCAGGATGCCCAGAAAAATGCAAGAAGAAAGGCTTCTTACAGAAGTTGCTAAATATAATTGGATTGTTCACCCTAAACCATATACTCAATCCTCAAGTTTAGGGACTCTCACAGCAATAATGGCTACAAAAGATATGATTTACAAATGGTTTACTGGAAAATCTAGACCACTGCGCCTCAGGATGTTAAAACACAAAACCGGATTTACCCTGCCCCTGAAGAATCTTGCCTGTCAGTTATAGACAGCAATTCTCAGTGTCTCTCCCACAACAGGAATATGATCAATTCTCCCAACTGAGCTGCTGAGTTCCTGACTCACTCTAGCCTAAGCCGAAGTGACTCAGAGCCACAATTTTCTACCTCCTCGCCACATTATTTGTTGGGGGAGGAAGCCAGAGCATATGTACTAGATAAAATGTTATCATCAGCCAAAAGTTAAAAAGGAGTACGGGTGAAGATAAACAGGGGTCTTTCTGTGAAGGACTTGAAGCGAGATAAATATTTTAGAAGATAAATAGATGGATGCATATTATTTCATTATTTGTATTGACTGTCACCCTAATATCCAGTTACAGCAGCATGTGAATTGCTCTTGATGTGAGGAAACTGCCCCATGAAAACAGGGTCCTGAGGTTCTGACACTGAAGACTGGGAGGTAGCGTATACTACTACAATATGAAAGACATGCCGGTCTTAGAAGTTACTAATGGTAAAGCAATGTATGCAGGGTTTGTCTCGCTGGTAAATGTGGTTATCAAGTGATTCCTCTTGCATATCAGAAATGTGAAACCTCACAAGGGGTGTCACAAAGTAGTCATCAATTTAAAATTAGTTGCTATTAGACTACTTTTATTTTTATGTATCAGACCAAAATCTTTCCATTTATTACCTCCAGTGGCACCAACTTAACCTGGTACTTTTTTTCTCCTTACCTGTAAGCAGTGTTTTGTACACGTGCAGACAGGAGTTTAAAGTGAAAATTATAGATTAAGAGAACCAGAATACCTATATACGACAAAAAAACATAATCCCAAAAAATACGGTACCTAGATTGCCTGGGTCAATCTATCCTGGCTCCAACAGCCGACCAGAAAGAAAACTGGATTAGACTTACTAACTCAATGGTTTACTTTCACTAGGGAAAACATTGTTTTGGATAGGTGCTCACATTAGCAGCTCTTTTATAGGAGTAGATTCTTACAGGAAAACTCTTAACTTCCTGGGATAATGCATTCAGATGAACTGTGCCTCACTGTGCTTTAAACATCCATGGCTGTACTTCCAAGTAAACTAGGGATAACAGTACTTCTACGGCCAAATGCAAAATTTAACCGGTGCTCATAGAAAACGGTCCCACGTAAACTGCAGTTCTGTACAACCACAGGACTAACAAGGAGTTTAAATGCAGAATAGTGTAGATGTTCTGTGCTCCAAGCACTCATAATTTATGCAATCAGAATGGTTTCCCTATAGTCAAATCAGAGCAGAAAGAAAGGGGTTGGCTTGCCGTAAAATACTACTGCCACCATAAAATCATAGTCTACTGCTAGCTACCAGACCTAAATGAACAATGGCTCAAATGCTGGATTACAGCAGTACCAAGCTGTCAGTTCACACTCTTGTCAAGAGCGGTTACTGCAAGGCTCACTGAATAGATACCTAAATAATACTAATTTCTCTTCTAAAATACTTACATAACTTCGAGTCCTTCACAGAAAGACTACTGTGTATCTTCACCCATACTCCTTTTCAAACATTCACAACACAAAGTATCCTGAAGCCTCTAGGCTGTCTCAGGACATACTACATGTCCTGCAGTATCCTGATCAATTTTCTTGCAGTTACGACTTCCCCTCCCCACTCCTTCTCCACCCTCCCCCCTGTATTCTCTCATTTATCCGGGTTTATATAGCCTACCTTGCAGAATTGCAAGGGGAGCTGGCAGGGATCCAGGACAACCTGTCAGCACAAGCAGCAGTGAGGTGATGAGTCAGCAGAGGCACTGTGTGTCTTTGCCTCTGCTGCAGCACTGCTCACTCCCAACCCTCCCGGAGACAAGTCTTGGCTTTGACCTTGAAAAGTGTCCACAGCTCCTGCTCATCCTTATTTTGATGAAAGAGAGGATGTGTCCTTCACTGACCCTGAAAACGTGGAGCTGCCCTACAGAAGCTAATAACCCAAGGAACAGAGGCTCTGTGTGATCTGAGGATTGTGTAAGACTTAACCTGAGAATAAGGCAGGCGATTTTGTAAAGCAATTCATTAAGAACCGTCACATAAACTGCAGTGTTAAAACTATTTTAAAATAACATCATTTCACTGCATTTGTGCCACACTGCATTCAGTACATCCCAAATGCGATAGCTGCACAAAGAAAAATCCAACAGAGGCTACGTATATTGTGATTACATAGAACAAGGCAAAATTATCTAGGGTTCAGAAATAAGATGTCTACACTGAAAGGACATCAATGTGACCACTCATGTATTCAGGTACTTATTTTGTCTTCATTCTTTATACTGTCTTTTTAATAAGAAGAATTTAAATGGCTCCCTCTTGTGTCAAGAAAAATGCAGTATCGTGTTTGGCAAAAACTAGTCCTTGAGCAGAAATTAGAATTTATCTATATTTATACTGCAGAGTATAGTTGTCAGTTGTCAGACTGAGGAGACTGAACACACCTATCCTTTGCTGCCCAGGTACTCTTTGAAACTGCCTAAAAGAACATAAACAGTTACCTTTCAGCTGCATATGATGAAAGATAGGTAAAAACAGCATGTGAACCATATGTATTGCATCCCATCTAATTTGCTAATGCAGTCTAGACTAGATAGCTAGCTTGTCTTGGAGATCCCTGTCCTTAAAGATCTGTAACATCTCAGCACAGAATATCTAGATTAGCGTAGCTTGATTTACTTCTGGTGCTTTTCACAGGTGAGCAAATCTTCACCTTGTAAGGGGTGGGAGGAAAGCAACGAACTCTGATGGAAAGCTCTGAGCATGAAAGAGTCAGTGAATGGCAGTGAGGAAGGAAAAATCTGATTTGAACAGCCCTGCAGGTCTTTTTTTTCCTTCTTTCTAGTACCTACTAGCTGATAAAGTTTTTGCTCTGGCTTTCGAATCGTGAAAGCTTTCTTCACAGTAATTAATACCTGTAAAACTCTGAAATTCAGAACTGAGTTGTTGGAGGTTTTTTGCATATCATGGGGCACACTTTGGTAACTTTGAATAATAAGCAAAAATCTTGGAAATGAATGTAGAAGAGGAAAAAAATTACAAGACACTAAAGTCTCGCCAACCTCAAGAGGCAAATAAAATGTATCAGGAAATATGTGTGTGTACATGCAGAGAGTATCTAAAATAGCTTTTCAGAAAGCAGGTCTGAAAAGCTTTATTTCAAGGCAACATACTTCAGTTGTGTTTTCTCACAAAATCTGTTCCTGCATAGTTATGAATTAACAAAACCAAAACAATCTGAACAAAAAGAAGCTAAGCCCACTTCAGAGTGGGACTAATCATACTGATGACTGGAGAGCTTGATAAAGCTACTTTGCAGATCATTATCTTGAGATAATCTCAGCTTATCCTGATTCAGAAGTCTGGTGGTACACACACAGGAAGCTATGTTTTCTAGCTTGAAGGGGAGGCTTTAAAATTCCATATTATGAATTCTGCTGTAGACATCTATCCTTTGTAAAAAGTCTTCCCTGTTACATCCTTACAGGTTGTTAACAGCATGAATGACAAAATTACTATCAATATCAAAATACATATGTTTTTCAAATCTAGAACTTTGTATTCTCCTCCAAATAATTTGTTCTTACTTCTCATACAGAGGGAGTCACTACTTGATCACAGAGAGGAAAAAATTACTATGGTGCACAGAATAATCATTCAGTATCTTAGAGCTTCTTGTTTAAGGGCTTCTGTAGTTGCACCCCACAATCTATTTCCACACTTCAGAGAAGAACTGGTGAGGGTAGACTTAACTGAAGAGAAACTGTAAGGGTTTATTAAATCTAGAGTGTGTACTTAGGCTCAAAACAGTGGTTCTGAAAAGACCTTATTAGCTACCACCCGGGACTAGATAAATCTAAACAAAAAATATTCACTTCATCTATCCAGCCGTGCAAAGTTACTTTTCTAAACACAACCACCATCATGATCTTAATGCCTCTGAGCTACCTGCCTCATATTCCAAGCCTGACAGGATAAGGTAACCGGGCATTTCATTACTTATTTATTTTGAGGTACTCATTCCAAAATTGTTTGGAAGGTACTTAAAAAAGGATTGAGCTGCACTATATGCAAACACATATAAAAGTATTTTCAAAATGACATTTTATCTTAAATATGGCCAAACACTGGTAGTCTTAACCAATAATCTATTATTATTATGTGCAGCTTTCCTTTAAGTAAGCACTGAGAGGAGAACATGAGGGCATAAAAGCCTGCAAAGCTATAGGTTTGGAGGTGAGGTTATTTAATCCTTGCAAGAGGAAAAAAGCTTATCCTGAAACGGTTGTGGGCAACAGAACTCGGCATTTGTCAGCTTTAAGACTGAAATGGGGCCTCTTGGGGCCTTTGGTGTCACTGAATCACTTTGCTGCATGAGGCTGGAATTCAGGTAAGCTACAGTAGGGTATAAAACAGATACTTGGGATAGGGGTGGAAGAGGCATGCTTTTATTCTAAAGTCAGTGAGAACAGTTTTCACAAAGCTACTCAGGAAAATGGCATTCTTTGGGTGACATTTCAGCTAACCTCCACTATAGCTAAGGTTTTGCATACTAGAAATTATGAGTGAGATTAATATTAGAAAGCATTTCCCAAAGAAACCTCAGGCCAGTACTCTTGACACTTTTGAGAAAGAAAATTAGGTTTGTGGTTTCTTAGTAAGCTTTTATGCCTCATTTCTGCTTAACCTCAGGTGATGAAATGTAACACAATCCTTAAACAAGGTTTGGACTTGAAATTTAATAATCCTTCCTTGTGTATGCAGGATTTTGGTAAACATACAATAGGTATGCTGATTTAAACAATTTTTCCATCAGAGAGAGGAGACTTTGATGCAGACTTCGCTCTGCATCTACATGATAGCAAACCTTTCTGTTTTATGTACAGGCAGTATCATCATCAGTTGGGATCAAGTTTCTTGTGACTTGTGTATAACTCTTAATAGTGAATGCGGTAGCCTGACTTAACACCTTCGAGTTTTTGTGTGATTCATAAAGCTGTCAGGTGGTTGAAATGCACTGCAGTTTAATCCTAGACCTAAGCTAACAATCTATGCCAGAGCACATATTTACAGCCTTAATGGACTGCAGGATAAAAAGATCTCACGGCATTTATTTATGCCATACTCGCATCTTTCTTTCTCGTAGGCAGTGTGAGTTCACCAATTCCTGTAGCTTAACTACATAATGTTTCTCTAAATAAACTCACTGCGATCTTGCTTACTGAAACAAAAAAAGTGGAGGTTTATACATAACCAGCTTCCCACTGCCGCCTCCGGTGCCGCCGGTTTTCCAGGCCCTCTCCTATGCAAAGCACTGGAGCAGCGTAAGCGGATGTTGCATAACGTGATTAGGGGCTGCTCGAAACTGAGGAGCGTGTCCCACTTGCAGCAAGTTACGGCTGCCTCGCTTCTTTCATTGGAACAGAAGCTGTGATGCTGCTTTTGTATTCCCGGCAGTTGCCAAATGCTACAGCAGAAGATTAGGGGATTGGGGCGCGCTTTGTTATTTTTCTTTGTCCTGAAAACCTTCAGTCACTTCCTCTCTCTTATGCCTTTAAGCTCTGAAAGAGATGATTACATTTCAGGTCATCTCTTCCTCTATTTGATCCCAATACAGCACCCTAAGTCACATTAAAGGAATTGTCATGTATAGGTAATCAGGATTTTAAAAAAATCAACCTCTACAGTGCATCTATGCAGTCTATCTACCGGTGAGGGAACATGGCGGTGAGTTCCCGACTTGTCTCCGGCACCAGCCGCGTTCGCCACTCGGCGTGCAGCGCGCTCCTTCTCGCCCCGCGCCGGGGCTGCCCGNCGCGGCGGGAGAGCCACCTCCGAGGGCCTGCATCGGCGCGGGTGCCGTGTGGTGTCTGTCGGTCCTCTGTCTCCTTGCCCCTCGTTCTGGTTTGCTCCGTGGCTTTGGGGGAAGTCCCAGGGCCCCGCGTTCCCCTGCGCGGCAGCCGCTCCTCCGCCCGGGCATCTCTCGGGGACCGCCGCGTTTGTGGTGCGCTGGGCCCGTCGGCCGCCGCATCATCCCGGCGGGGCCGCCCTGGCAACGGGGACACTCGCCGTGCCCCGGGTTTACCTGGCGGCGGCCCTGCTTCAGAGGTCAAGTGTCCGCCGCATTGTCCTCTCCTGAGAACAGAAGAGGAACCTTGTTGCCTTTTTAATTATTTTTTTTTTTTTAATTTTTATTTTTTCAAATGGTGGGGGGGTGGGTAGCGATTCCTACCAATTCACGGAGACTTATGTGGGAATGGGGTGGTTGAGGCTACCACTCCAGTGGAGTGTGCTCGTACGGATCATTTCCTAACCTCCTTCACATCGCATCATTTTTAAAAGCAACTTCAACTTTAGGCTACTTTTAAAATGCTGCACTGGAAACTGCAGTAGTCGTGATGTGAATAGCACGGTAGTTCACATAGGAGCCACTAGAGGATTTTTGCTGTGTTATTTGATTCGACATGGCAAAACAGTATCCCTAACTGTCTGTAAAACGCATAAACATGTTGTATGCAGTGTGATTGGAAATGATAATTTTAAAACAGGGTAGAATTAGATTAAACTTTGTGATTGTTTGCTCCTTTGCTTAGTTAACTAGAAGTGCTTCTGTTGGTTATATTGACCCATTAATATCAAAGTTGCAGCTCGCTACTTCAGACACGTTTAGCACATGTCAGAATGCACTTCTAATGGATTCTGTCCAAAACAGATGTTCCAGGCTGTATGTATGCTGCTTTAACTAACAAACATACCCTAATGGATATAATCCTTGTTCCTCCATTAATATAAAAGCTTTGTAGAATCTTTTGGTAGAGCTGACAGAAAGCAACTAAATTAATTCTGGTTTGGGTTGGTTATTTTGTTTTTTGTTTTTTATCTACAGAGTGAAAAAAATGGAGCTGTCAAGAAGAGAAGATCAAATCAGGCATCTATTCCTGATAGTCTTTGCCAAGAAGCAGAAACATGCTATCGGCTTAGACTGCCTGAGGACTTCTACCAGTTTTGGAAGTTTTGTGAGGAACTAGATCCTGAGAAACCAAGTGGTGAGGTTTTAAATTTTGCCTCTTCTAACTTTCACTCCCAGAAGTAGCCTGCAGGCAGGCAAACTGGAGGTGGTCAGATGCATTTTAATGAAGCATCAGTTTTTCAATTGAGATTGAGGATATTTACATGAGTGTAAGCTAAAATACTGGCTATAATCGCCAAGATATACACTTCAGGCTTTCTAAAATGTAACTACTTAAGTTGTGCAATGTAAAGGGACTAAATGTGGTCTAAATCTGCCTTTCTTGCAGGTGCCTTTAAAATTTTTTGTATGGAACTCAAGTTTCCTCATGTATCATGCTTTAATCCCAGCCAACAAAGCACCACAGAGGCACTTGCTCACTCTCCCTTGGTGAGACAGGGGAGAGAATCAAAAGGGTGAAAGTGAGAAAACATGTGGGTTGAGCAAAAGACAATTTAATAGGGAAAGCAAAAGCCACAAGTGAAGCAAAACAAGGAATTAATTCAGCACTTCTCATGTGCAGGCAGGTGTTCAGCCATCTCCAAGAAAGCAGTTCTGTGTCATGCTGAGCATGATGCCACATGCTATGGAATATCCCTTTGGTTGGTTGGGATCAGCTGTCCCAGCTGTGTCCCCTCTCAGCTTCTTGTGCACCCACAGCCTCCTTGCTGGTGGGATGAGAGGTGGAAAAGACTTTAAGTCAGTGTAAGCACTACTAAATCTGGACTTCAACCTCTTCAAATTTATTATATAACAGAATGTGACATCTCTGTGTGCTCTAGAAATGACAGTATCTTTCAGAGCCATAGAATGGTTTGGGTGGGAAGAGACCTTAAAAGGTGATCTAGTCCAACCCTCTACAATGAGCAGGGACGTCTTCAACAGGGCCAGGTTGCTCAGAGCTGAGTCCAACCCAGCCTTAAATGTTTCTAGGTCATCCACCATGTCTCTGGACAACCTCTTCCAGTGTTTCACCACCTGTATCATAAGACATTTCTTACATCTAGTCTGGATCTTCCCTGTTTTAGTTAAAACTTATTACCCCTTGTTCTCTTGCTGCCGGCCCTGCTAAAATGTTTGTCCCTACATTTAGTACGTAAAATACTGAAAGGCTGCAGTAAAGTCCATGGAGCCTTTTCTCCAGACTGATCAACCCCAACCGTCTCAGCCTGTCTTCATAGGGTGGGGTTGTTTAGTCTGGAGAAGAAAAGGAGAGGTGCTGTAGGCCTCTGATCATCTTCATGATCCTGCTCTGGATCGAACAGGTCCATGACCTTTCTGTGCTGACAGCCCTGGAGCTGGATGCAGCACTGCAGGTGGGGTCTCACTGGAGCAGAGGAGAAGAATCCCCTCCCTCACTCTGCTGCCCACCCTGCTTTGGATGCAGCCCAGGACACATTTGGCTTTCTGGGCTGCAAGTGCACATGGCCGGGTCATGTCCAGCCTCTCATCCTCCAACACCCCCAAGTCCTTCTGGGCAGGTCTACTCTCAATCTGTTCATCCCTAGCCTGTGTTGGTACCAGGGGTTGCCCTGACCCAGGTGCAGAACTTTCTGCTCAGTCTTGTTAAACCTTAAGAGATTCCCATGGGCCCAATTCTTAAACTTGGCCAAGGCCCTCGGGATGGTATCCCATCCTTCAGGAGTGTCGTCTGCACCCCTCAGTTTGGCGTCATCTGTGAATTTGCTGAGGTTTGCCTATCCCCTGTCTTGTGTAATTGATAAGATAAAATAATAATTTTATTACTATTAAAAGATTATTATTATTAAACAATACTGGTCCCAATACAGAGAGCCCTGAGGGACACCACTCATCGCCAGTCTCCATCCAGACATTGGACTGTTGATGACTACTTCTTAAGAGAAGTGTAATAACTCTTGAATGAAAGTTATCTGGACAAAACAATGTCTTAGCTTTCTTTGTCTAGTGAATAGAATGTTTGACTGAATTTATGGAGACTTTTGATACCTGAGCATCACAAGAACTTCCTGATCTAGATGTGCACCTGAATGTAAATCAATTCATGGTTTGCTTTTCAGATGCACTTGTGTCAAGTGTTGGACTTAAGCTGGTTGGACCATTTGATATTCTTGCTGGAAAACACAAAAAAGCAAAGTCAACAGATGTGAACTTCAATCTTCATTGGAGATTCTTCTATGATCCCCCAGAATTTCAGACAATACTTGTTGGGGATAGCAGAACACAGTATCACATGGGATATTTCAGGTATTTTATTTCCTGTGTGCTCTTGCTATAACTTTGCTTGTCTTTTGTCCTCTTTTTTTTCTTTCCATGAAACATAATTTGAGAATTGTGCACTATCACCAGACAAGAATCTTTCTTTTTTGTAGTATGATACTAACACATGGCTTTATCTTTTTAGTAAAAAAGGTCACAGGAACAGGAGTTGAAAACTAGATTTAAATATTTATTAAACTGCTTCTTCCAGCCATCCAGAGCACCTCCACTCACTAATCTTTAACTTTTGCCATGATACTGGGAAGAAAATCAAATGACCAGAAGGGAATGTGTATTCTCTCTGAATGTATGGCTGTGAGCTCTTTTCAAGGCTTGCTGTAAGATTTAGAGCTTAAGATCTAAGGGCATTCTTGGAAGGTTTCTGAAGGAGATGGCAGTGTGGCAAGGAGGCAAATTTAGTTTTACTTTGAAATAGGAGAAGTGGACACAGCTTGACTAATTTGTGTGTACTTTTTCATCAATAGGGATGTGCCAGATGAGCTCCCAGTGTGGGTTGGTGCAAATGAAGCTAAGAAGGGTTGTGTGATTTCACAAGTTGGTGATAATGTCTTTGCTGCAGTCAAGTAAGGTTCATACTTACTTTTATTTTTAAAGAACAGAATAGAGAAATTGTTAATTAGGAGGTGGGATGTGGAATAATGACGTTTAACTGATTATATGTGTTTCTTAAGAAACCCTCACTTATTTTCTGCCCCTGCTGTCAAGTTTTAAGGTTCTCTCAAAAACCTTTGTAGGCTTTTTGACAGTGTTTTCCTTTCAGAAGTAAAATTGATAAGTGTTAATTATGTAATTCTTTAAATATATTGGCAGTGGCAGGCTCTAAATTGGAAAAAAGTATCCACTTGGTATGTTAAAATACTTTTTAAGTAGAGAAGGGCATCTCAAACAGTGGTGAAGGCAATCTGAGTATCACAGTGGATGAGTAGCATCTGTCTCTTGTCCTTGCCTACGTAAACATGCATTATTTTTGTATATAATTAATATCTACAAGAAGTGCCATTTCTGACCTGTGGCAGGATAACACTTACATGGATATGTAGTTCAGCCTGATTCATGGAGCCTTACATGTTCCTGTGTCAGGAATGTAAACAGCTGATCTCATCCCTGCCGGTTAAAAATGGAAAGCTCTCTTAAGGATGGACACGTGTCAGTCAGTGAAAGCAGACTGAAGAAAGGCTTCTGCAAAAGAACCCTTGTGCAGTGCAGAGTTAAATGAGGACATATGTTTTGAAAGTATCATGGGGAAGCTTATAAATATGTATTTGTGTGCATGACTTGGATGACAAATGGTGTGTATGGAACAGAAGCAGCAAACTGAATTCTTAAGATAGAAAGATGAACAGTTACTGAGGCTGGGAGAACCTTCAGCACCTGCAGATTGTATAAGCTAGATTGTAAAGCAGATACAGATGAGAAAAGCCCAAGTACTAGCTGTGCCAAGTTCTTTTGTCTTGTTAAGAGGCTTACATTTTCAAATCTCTGTATAAATAAACTCAGGACTGCTAGTCTTCATTGTTAAGATCTGGAGGTTTAACGTTTAGAAGGCTATTAATTGTTTTTTGTTTTCTTGGCATGTTTCTTCTGTTTGCAGATTATTTTTGTCAAAAAAACTTAAGGAAGTGGCTGATAAAAAGAAAAATGCTGTTTTGAAAGACATAGATGAAAAGCTAACAAGAACAGCAAAAGACCTGGGTTATTCTCTGGAACAAAAAACCCTGAAGATGAAACAGAGAGATAAGAAAGTATGACTTTCTTCATCCACTGGAGAGAAATAAGTTTTGTTAAATTTTTTTCATTTACTTCCTCTTTCATCCTTCTAGTCAGTAAGGATGCCTCACTTAGGAATTTCCAGTGGCAGTTAGCTCTCTATAAAACTTCGGGAGAGGGAAGATTACTACAAGTGTGTTCCAAGTAATAGGATTAAATAAAACCACTTTACTCTTGTACATCATAGCTTGGCATTCAGTTAAAAGCAAAACAAAAAGAATAAACCACCACCAAAAAAACCCCAGTAAGCACAGTAGTCTAAGAACTGAAACAAATAGAGGGCATGGAGAAAACTGCTTTAAATGGAAGATTCTTGTAAACAGTTGGGTTGGATCTGTTAGAAACAGGACCATTAAGGATGATATGGATGATATTAGAGGCCTTTTGCATACTTCTCAAAAATTATTAGGGTAGGAGGGGACTAAACAAATGTGGCACAATGCTACACAAGTGACTACAAGGGATCCTAGATTTCAGAATTTGACTGAAATGGAGTTTCCAGTTATTTCAGACTTCAGTACTTGAAAGTAACTGCAATATAGTTTGAAATAATATAAGTTGATGTCCTGGAGCCAGGACACTATATTAGGTTTGATCACCAGCAGTCAAGTGTTAGTGTTTAATGATGTGAGTTATTTTTAGGTCATGGTACTGTCTTACAGTGCTATGTTCCATTTTCTGTCTCTTTATTCAGGTGGTGACCAAAGCATTTCATGGAGCAGGCCTAGTTGTTCCTGTAGACAAAAATGATGTTGGATACAGAGAACTTCCTGAAACAAATGGTAAACATCTTGTTTACCATATCCTTCTGCTTTTTTGAAGTCAACAACCCTAAGTAAAGAACAAACTGCATTCATATTCTCTACTTAAAGAATTTGAGTGGTGGGAGTAAAAGGGTGGAAGTCCTAACCATCACACTTGAGCTCAAAGTATTGTCTTTGAAGGTACCAGAGGAGAATCGATGAAACGTAATAAATCTGAGAAAATAATTCCTGAAGTAGTAGTTTAGATGACCTTTTCTTTTGTGTTGGCAAAGCCATGCAGGAAGTAGATCCAAAAAGCTGCTCTACATTCAGGGATTTGTGGGTTTATTTCTCATCTGCCCTCTTCTCCCAGTGTCGTTTTAACCAGAATCAGTTCCTTGATGCAGTTTCACCACACAAGTGCTTGTCTCCCTCTATGAGGACCTGAGAGGGATGGGCATGAGGCAAGAATGAGCTTCCAAGGAAATGGGGAAGCTTCACCAACAGTTCAGGGTATGCCCCCTTGGCTTACATGTAAGCATGACAGATGGGGAATCTTTCGCCACAGAATACTTCTGTGCAATATTAAATTTCTTTATTTAAGTATCTGAATACCTGCTTTTGGTTTTTTGCAGCTAATCTTAAAAAAATTTGCAAGGCCATTGTTGATGCTCCAACAGATGAGGAGAGAGTGAAGGCCTTTGCACCCATTCAAGAAATGCTGACCTTTGTTCAGTTTGCAAACGATGAATGTGACTATGGGATGGGGTACGAACTGGGCATGGACCTGTTCTGCTATGGATCACACGTGAGTACTACAACAGTCACACTTCACAAAATTATGCATTATTTTATGCATGGGCTAGAATTGTTCTGCTGTAGATTAATTATCCCTAGGAATTGTAGAGGTCTACACGGGTATTTTTAATTCGTGAAGACTGTTTAAAAAGTCACACAGCATCATTCCACATTGAATTTAAAACTGTGTGTGTGAAAGCCCCATCCTGCAATCCAGAAGCAGAGTGCAAAGTGTCTGATCCAAAGGCACTGAATAGCTGCAGTCCCCTGTCCCCAGCCGCTTGTGTAGGCACCCATATTCAACCAGATCGAGAAACAGCCTGATGTTTGTAGTAACCCTGGCTGGAAGAATGGGAACCCAGGTCAGCTGCCTGCCTGTACTGCCTCGTGTGGCTGCACAGGGCACCTCCCATGTGGTGTCTCTTCCCTAGTTCTCTGCTAGTGCATATCATCAGTAAGGAGATTGAGTTAATAGCGCTTAGTTGCAGATAAAAATTATACTTAATGCTTTTATTTCTGTGTTAGCCACTGGCCTGTTCATGAAGAGGGTCGTGGTTGTGATCAGTCTACGGCTAGAAAATAACACATGGAGTTTCAGCGTTAACCTAATATGAATGGATGGTCATAGAAACACCCCTGCAAAATAGCTGCTTCTAGCAGAACTAGTATTGGCTGAGTGGTGCTCCAGAGTATCATGGGAAGGATAAGTCTTGCAATACTAAATGTAGGCCCAAAAGAGCTGTGTGCTGAACACTGCTTAAAATATTAAGCCATTGAAGTGAATGAAAACTGACTGCTCTTGCCATACACTGTTAAATTACTAATGTGTTTCTTAGATTTCATGCCCTGCTCTCTTAAGTTCCATACAGCATCTGAAAATGTGGTATTTTCCTTTAATATCCTGCTCATTTAGAACTCTTCTTTCAGAAACTAGGCTGCTTCAGCTGCTTAAATCCTTTCTGCAACTGGAAGGGCAGTGAAGGAAACGATCCCTTCCCTTTCTCTGAGTAGGTGGAGGCAAATACTCATCTTCCATGCTTTGTGCTTCTCAGCACATGAGACTAACCACTGACAAAGTCCTGCAGTGAAAAATTGTTTTTACAATACCGTCATGTGTCTTGTCTGTCTTATGCTGGAGCTTGAAACACCTCTAACTTTGCAGCTGTTTTCTAGAATTAGAAACCTTCATCTTCTAGTTTAGTAAACAGAAGAAACAGTGGCTTCTCTGCTACAGTTAGGTCCCTGCCTGTCTTGAAGCTCCTACTTGGAGCTGTTTTCCAGTTCTCACTGGAGCCTTCCTGTCCCTTTGCTTACAGAGCCAGAGAAACAGTGACACCTTACCTGTAGCCTAAGACATAGAAACCAACTTGAATCTTGTCCCCTTCGTTTGAGAGATACACTGGACTTATATGTACAATAATGATTGCAAATGCTAAATATGCTCTGATGTTTATTCATCTGAAGTGCTTAAATGTTTATTGTAAGAAGTACCACTGTAATCCCCTCAAACTGCCGGGTGGGATGAGACATGGGACTGTGACAGGATAGAGGACTTCATCTACAGGCTGGAGCTTGGGATCTGTAGGGAGTGCAACCATCATCTCTTGCACTGCTAACACTCGGTTTCTCTCCCTCTCACTGTGGCAGCTCTGGCACCCCTGCCTCCTGTCTGTGGCTGTCACAGGTGTAGCATGAGGATGTGCTCAGCCATATTGGGAGGGGTTGAAGGGATCAGTGTGAATAGGGCAGAGCCAGGAGGTGGGGCTGCTCCTGGAATAAACAAAGCTACTGAGGCCAAGGGCAGCTCTTGTTTTTCCTTCTCTCCTGCAGTACTTCCACAAGACAGTGGGCCAGCTGCTGCCCCTGGCTTACACCCTGCTGAAGAGGAACCTCTTTGCCGAGATCATCGAGCTGCATTTGGGCAACCGGCGGGAGGAGGACCTGGATCAGCTGGCGCCCTGAGCCGGGCCCGGGGGCTGCAGCGGGGGGCGGCCCTGCATGCCTGGGACCGGGCTTGTCTTTGTGTGTGTGTTTGTGCGTCTTTTTGTACTCGGTGGCGCTGTCCCCTGCGGTCAGTAAAGGTTTTCTAAGGAACGCACTGCTTCCCGGTGCTGGCTGCGCACGGTGGGAGCGGGGCTGGGGTGAGGTGCTGCGGGCCGGAGCTGCCCATGGGCGGGGCTGCGGCACTGACACGGCTGCCTGGCCCTGCCCTGCCGGCCCCGGGAGCCAAACCTGGGCCGGAGCTGGTGCCCTAAGGAAGCACGGGAAAGGCAGGCTGCTGCCCAGCATTGCTTGGAGCACCTGCGGGCACCGCGGCTGTGACTCGGCAGGGCTGGGCCGCTGTGGCTCAGTCACTGCCCATCTGTGCCGTACGTGTACCGAGCCTCGTGTCCCTGCTCCGGGCGATGGTTCTGCTGTGCTTCCCCAGTTGTGCCCCATCCCTCAGGTAAAGCATTCCCTTCTGTGCCAAAGCATTATCCCTGCTCCTACATTGCTGGAGCGGCTCAAGTGGGAGGAAACTAACGGGATGAAGGAAATGCTAACTGACACTACAAGAGAAGTTAGGAATTCCACTGCCGTTGCTATCTTGTTAATGAGAAGAAGCAGTCTCCAGTTTTAAACATGTAAAAATGAAACCCAAGTGATTTTTGTACAAGGTGCAAATTAATTGTTTTTAAGGTCATTAGCCCCCAGTGCAGTGTTCTTGTTACTGCACTTAGAGGTTTATTCTCAGGCAATTGATTAAAGTAACTGTCCAGAAACAATGTAAAATAACACTTGCTGTTACTCAACAGACCTGCCACACCACAGGGACTTGACTTCTATTATAGCATTTCACCTCAGTACTAATGCCAGCAATACCAATTACTGCTGATAAAGATTATCAGCCACTAGCACCATGGTCAAATATAAGTCATTCCTACTTTTTTAAGCAAAGGATTGACAGTTATCTGTTACTTTATGGTAGAAGGGAGCATTAGAGGTACAATGTAGGTTAGAGTACTGCAAAAGTATCGTGAGTTTCAAACGCACAAGGTAATCACATGCCACAGCTACTTCTGTAAATATGACAATTTCACTCTTTTCACTCAGCATATAAATGTCCCATTTTTTCAAGCACAAACATGCAGGCACTCTTTCATAGGCCTAGACTTTTGTTTTATACATGAAAAAGAGGTACTTCCCATCTTATTCCCCTTTTTATGTTTCAAGTACAGGAGCCCTTTATTTAATGCCCTGTAACTCATACAAGTACTATAAGAGTAGAATCGGGGAAAGGTTTGAGTTGGAGGGGGCCTTAAAAATTAAACTTTTGAACTGTTACTTAAATATGAACTTAGATCGGCAAAAGTGAGGACCTGAGACTGGACCCCCATACTAATCTATTAACCCCAGCTGGAGAAGGAAAGCAGCTGCACTATGACTCATGTGCTGCGTATCATTAACGTGGGACAGACTTTTTAGTGGGGCCTGCTGCACTAGGATAAGGAGTAACAGTTTTAACTAAGAAAGAGTAGATAAGACATGTTTTAGTATGAGAGGTGATATGTGCCCCATCCCTCAAGGAGTTTGATGGATCAGTTCTGAGCACCCTGGTCTAGTGGAAGGTGTTCCAGCCCATTGCAGAAGGGTTGGAATGAGATGATCTTTAAGGTCCCTTCCACCCCAGGCCATTCTATGAAGTGTATATCATCAACAGATGGCTTTTAGACAATAAAAGGATCATCCACTTTTAACTACTTTAAATCAGAAAGCCAACTATTCTATAATTAAAACAAAATCTTAAATGTTTATTTTGGAAAAGTACCCTACCTAAGGCTGATCTGTTTTATGGGGTTGATTTGGCTGCTGATTTGTAGCCAAATGCTAAGCAATGCAAATACTGCATCTCCTAAACTCCATTCTTGTCAAATCTTACTAGTTTTGCATGTAAAATTCCCAGCTGTTAATTTTCTCTCAGAGAAAATAAATGCAAAAATCAACACTAATCTTGCTTGTGAAAACAATGAGAAAACATGACACCAATAAATGGTCATACAGAAGTTTTTAATGCTTGATTAAATCATCACAGTAATGAGAATTTTTACTGTAATGATATGCAGTTCTACCACACTATTATAAATAAAAACATTAAGATCAATATTAAATACAGCTCTAGGCAACATCACAGATTAACAAAGAATGCATTCTTCATGAACCAGTATCTGAATGATTTAAAAAATAAAAAAATGCTGACACTTTACCCCTCCCCTCCACCACCTTTTTTTTTTTTAATTAGTAACTTGAGTAAGGCGCTGCAAGTTTCACATTAGAAATTTTTTGTTGCACAGCACAGGCACACATAATTCATTACCAGAGCCTCTACTGTATGTTACCAGATGACATTTTAAATGTCAACAGGGAAAGCTTAGCAGGTTAAGAAGAGTAAACAGAGATGCACAATTTGTGTGCAGCACTCAGGATCCACATAGAAATGAAACAGCAGGAGTGTGACCTGTATTTTAATTCAGACAGCACAGTCTGTAGAATTAGGTGCAAGTTAATACAGTACACACAGCAGTGTTTTACAATAACATCAGACATGGCAAAGATTTCAAACTAATTTAAAGTGATTTTTGTAGGTGTAGTGAGTTTGTATTCTTCCACTGTAGAAAAAAAAAATCAGACAACAGAAATCAGTGTCACAGACAACTTCCAGAGCTGCCTTCTGTAAATGGGCCAAATCCTGCTCTTTATGAAGCTTCCTCTTCTTCAGGCTTATGTAATGTAACAGAGCAAATTTTTAACCACTAGCACTGACTTCACATGGAAGAGTACAGCTGGTTGTTGCCATGCTCCCGGTTTTACATAGCCCAAGTCCCTGCTTCATTTCCAAACCTGTTTTTTAATACAGGGCCTGATCCCTGTTGATCCCCCTGGCACATTTCACTTTCTACTGGTTCCAGTTGTTGCTAGAGATGAGATGATAAAATGTAGATGGCAGTTTTTTACTAAGAAAAATAAGTTAAAATTCAACAGTGCACTTACTTAAGCACAGCCATTTTTATACAGCTCATCAAAAGTGCCAGAATTTTGGTTCATTGTACTATTGAACTTAAGATAAAATCATATTGTGTACTTTGTGAATAAAGATGTTTGAGGTAACTGTGATGAATGCCTTAGAGATATTTAAGATTATTATGTTAGACTTTTAGTTTTTATATTCTTGCCCTTTTTGCAGGCTTGTGAGCGTAATTGTTGAAAGAAAGAAATTTTATCCAACCCTGTATTACAAAACATGATTTTTGTCAGCCAGAATTTTTAATTTTTTTCCTCCCTCATGTAGGCTTATAGCATATTGTCATTTTTTGTCTGCATGCAGTTCTGGTGGTGGTCTGATAAAATGAATAGGAAACAAAACAATGGACTATAAAGAAGTTAGGGATCTGTCAGTTTACCTCCAAGTGTGTGTGTGTTGCTGCTGAATTTTGAAGTCCTGCCAAAGTTTCAAGTACTGGATTCAATTCTGCCCTGCTGTTCAGGTGTGACTACATGTAATTTACACCTCTATACACTTGGGAGAAAAGAAAAAAAAAGAGTCAAAAGCAATCTAATAGTTGCTTTCTCCTATTACTTTTAAAACCCTGAAGGTTTTTTTTTTTAAATAAAACCTTACTATTACTGTTACAGTTATCTGCTAGTAAAGAAAAAAAGGAAATCCAAGGTAATGGCAGTGAAAGTTATATTTGAAAATGATCTGTATGTATGTTGGATCATAAAGAAGCCATTTTCTTGAAACCCTTCATCTAGTTGTAAACATTTGCTAATCCTCTATTACTCGCAGAGGATTATGAATTATTCTATAAAATCACATTAAAAAGGTAATTAGTTATGTGAGATATTAACTGATTCATATTTAATAGATTTTTTTAATCCATACAAATATAAATAAAGAATGGTAAAACTTCAAGAAAAATAATATACATTTAGTGCAAATTATGAGTTACATTTCTTCCTACCATGTCAGCAGTGGAACGTCTTTTGTGGAGAAGAAAAAATAAAAATGACCATTCTCAAATTTTACAGGGGGGGAAAAAGATCTCCAGTGTTGTAGCATGCATTTTTTACCAGGTACACATATACAGAATTGTTCCAGCTCTTAAACTAGTAGAATAGCAGTATTTTTCCTTATACTGCACAACATTGGTATATATCATAGTGTTTTCAATAATACAAAAATTGCATAAGACCAGGTCACGTTACTGATATTTTCTGCAGCAAAACCAGAATTTTTCTTTGAAATACTGGTTTCATCTGGTTTTAGTTTTCTCATATCACGACAGCACACGGGTTGAAAGAAGTCTTGCATGGTTCTTGCAAAGTATTACCTGTTCAATCTGGTTTTGTTGCAGTGGATCTGCACTGCCCCAAGCATTTCATGATGCACGAACTTACACATTTAATGGCACAAGAAAACCTCCCTTCTTGTGATCACACCTCAGTAACTCACAGTGCATCTCAATATGAGAAACAACTGCTTCAAAAGGGCACACCAATTTTAAAGAGGCTTTGTTACGGCTCAGGAGAGAGAGAAATAAAGCTCTTCTGGAATGTAGAAAGGTGACGAGTAATTGTTAATACGTTTCATGAGTTAACACAACAGTTTTCAATGGTAAGAAGGGCAAGACCTTTCAGTCTCCACAAGATGGCTCAATTCAGAACGATCCCTCCAGAAACAGGGATTAATAACACATCTCTTCAATGCTGAAGTACCAGGCTGGGCTGGAGAATGGCACCACTTTGCACGGCTCACCCACTGCACTATCATGGCAGACCTGATGTCTCGGGACGCATCCAGTGCAGGACAGCAGCTCTCCCTTCCCACACTCCCATCAGCCTTCCTCCTCGCCACATGCTCCCCCAGACTGACTCCTGATTGCCAGCAGCACTGTTACATAAAAACCCAGCTCTCGTCTCTGATTTTAGAAGTTTTCCCCAGACTAAAGTGTTGTGCTATTCAACAAATGAACCTCCTCTTCCGTTTCCTCTCTCTCCTCAGCTATGGGTTTCAGTTGAACATTATGGAGGCGGGGTCTTGGTTTGCCGTCTGGGCCATATGACGGAGGATATCTTTTTTTGTTATAATGCCAAGGAGGCGCCTGAAAAGGATAAATGGAAGATTGATATTAATCCAAGCAGGAAAATAATGAAGCGGAACAAATCTGTAGCCAAGTCCTTTTTGTTGACAGGAATAGAGCAAAAGTAAACAGCCTGATTTTCTTTTTAAACAAAAACATTTTATTTATCAAAATGTTGAGGAACCACCAGTTTGATAAAACACAGCAATGCTGAGATGCTGTATCAGATGGTCTCTGACAGCTGTAGTCCATTTTAATGAAATACAAGTCATACAAGTAGAGCCCATTACAATTTTTATTTAACTTTTTGTTTCTACAAAAATCAGATTTTGATTAGCCTATGCCAACAAAAAAGTAACAAAGAGAGACAAAGAAAAGAGAGGTATGAAAAAGAAGTGATACTGATCCCATTTCATAAGGGAGGCATGTTCCAACCTAGCCATCAGAAGTGATGTACTGCTTGATGGCCCCAAATCAAGCAAATCAAACTCCCCTTCCCTCCTTTTTTTAGCCAGGAGGATCCCTCCAGTCTGACACACTGGCTCAGATTGAATGTATTCATAGGAGCACACTGTACCAGCCATGAAACTTTTGTATAATAAACAACAGTTCATTAGTTTTGGGAGTTCATGACTTCAGAAAAAAATAAGCTGTGAATAATAAAAGAAAATTTTCATTTTCCAGTTTAGATACTGTGCTCTTATGACAGGGTCTTTTAAAACTATAACTATGAAACATCAAATAGAGTGAGACTGTCCAAAAGGATAATATCACAAGAGAAGCAAAGAGCAGAATGAATGAGCTGCTGCCCTTGTTATTCTGGTTAGTACATTTCAATTTGTCTTATTAAAGGATGCATGAAATACTTGTGAAATATTAGCGTAAAATGAGAACATAATTAGCTTGTTTTGCACATAAGCAGCTAAACATGGTGGGTATGTTTAGTAGACATGTAACTAGTAACCCATGTCCAAATAAAGACAATGTCTACCACCTATCTAAGGGGTTAGTTCACAACATCATGGTTAAAACCATATCTACATTCTGAAGTCAACAGTCAACATAGTAGCAGGCCACTTGGTGGCTAAGGGTATCACTGCACATTTCATAAAGGAGTACACTGACAGCTGTAGGTAACAGCGGCAGAATCACAGGACTTTACATAAAATCACAGGACTTTACTAAAAAATAATATTTTTAAAAATCATGTTGATAAAGGGGGATTACAGGGAAGATGCAATTAAAACATGCTTGTCTTTGCTTCTCGAAATATGTGATCCTTTGCTATTTAAAGCTGTCCAAATCAGAAAAAGAAACTGGCATATATGAAAATCTTAAGTTGCATTAGGCAGGGTGTGCCTTCCCACCTGGGGAAGAGATCAACCAGCTGGATCTATATGATCTCAACAACACAAGTATCAGAAAGTTTACTGTTTACTTTCCTTTAATGTTGTGACTAACAGTATGTTCACATTTACAGCTTCATTTCTACAAAAGGATTTTGCACATGTTGTTTTACGGTTTAATACAAATTTTGAGCATAAGAAGATTTAATTGTTCAGCCGATGTCGTAAAAGCCCTGAACAGTTCACAAGTTTCATGCTTCCTGACTTCTAATGTGTCTAATTATGAGATCTGATATATCTAATCACCAAGGGTTCGACGTGCTGCTTTAGTTGCTCGAGATGCTCTAATATGTTCTTCTTTGTGATGATCCCCAAGACAATCCTGCAACAGATTATGTTATGCTAATAACTGTGTATGAAATCAAATTAAAAAAAGTTCTAATCATAATGAAAAAGGATTAGAGCAAACTAAAAAAAGAAAAAAAAAAGAAAGAAAAAGAAAGAAAAAGAATGGTTGTGGGAAAGCCAATGAGATAATTAAATGAAAATTGATTTGAAAGTCAGTACCCTTTCCCAGATTTTGCTTTTTTCCTTTTTCTTCCAAAATGCTGAATACAACTGGCTCTTTAAGCACCCCAGAGCAGTATGTTTCTCATATCAGGTACACATCAGGATAGCAAACTTATCTCTTCACCCTAAATTCACATATTTTTGGGCTTTAAAGGCACTGAAACTAAAATCTACTTTGTATTTCCTTTGTTTAATAGTTATTTCTCCTCACACTTACAGATAATCATTCACATTTTAACAAGCCACAGTAGATGAACAAGGTAATAACTGTAAAGTCATAGGAATTGAGGTTCGACGCTGCCCTACAGAGCTGGGCTATCTGGTGTTGCTAGAAACAGACAAATTCAGGCAAATTTCTCTTTCATGATAGGACAAATCAAGAACAACTCCCTGGAATGGCGACTCTGGTACAAATTTGGAGGAGTGAGACTCAGTCTTCTCTGTCATCTGCAGCAATTTCTACACAACCAACCTGAATTGGAACCAGTATGTTGACGCAAGTCTTTAAACGGGTATATTCAGTTTGCAGGAAATTTGCCAGCCAAAATATAAAGCAGTCCTTGATGGCCACAAGGCTATATGCCATGGCTAAATACCACCAGTACTAGTATCTTCTTGTAATGGACAGTGTGCTCATGGAATGTCACAAATTTGTAAAGTGAAGTAGGATAACATAAAAATTAAAGCCATCCATACTTCCTGCTACTTTATCATAAAATAGTTAAAAATTTGTAGTAGAGCTTGACATAGCTTTGCACGATCAAGCTTTCTTTAGGGAAGATTTTAGCATCAATGTCAATGTTTGAGCACTCAACCACAACAGAAACTATGAAAAAAGTTATCATAGTAAATATTTTTGAGTGAAGTTCTATTGATTCCAACTTCTGTCCCCAAAACAAGAATGCCCACACTAACTTTTAAGTGTCAGATCATAATGTCCTTTCCCTACCAGAGAAAGGTTTCTGGAAACATTACTTGCCATTCCATACAGAGATGCATTGAAGAAAAAAAAAATAGGCAGGAGAACATTTAAAATAAATTTGTTTTAAAATACATCTGAAAAAAACCCCAACTTAGAAACCATGGCAATATTTAAACATTTGCTGCATATAGCAGCAATCCCTTTGCCCACAGAAAAACTAAGAAAGTCCCAGTCATTTCAAATTTCTTGTCCCAAGGACACTGATCAATCCTAAACATGTAGATGAGCAGACAACATTTCACTCCCCAGGTGCCTTAAAAGACATGCTAAAGGGAAAGCAAGATACTATGGCAGGAACTTTGATGTTGCATGTGGAGTGTTCAATGCAAGAGATACAGGAAAGCAGAATGCTAAAGGAACAACTGCACAGAAAAAGATCATGTGAAAAAACAAGGAGCAGTTTAGATAAGAGGCAATTACAATGAACATTTAGTTTCCATGCCTGGGGCTGATTTATTTAGTAGATAATCACAGGACAGCTCCCAACGGTCTCATTTACAAACACTGTAAATCTTAAAATTACTTTCCTGATATATTTTGAATTGTAGAAACAAAAGTTGCAGACTGAAGTTCCAAAACTAGCAGCAGTTTAGTTGTTAGTATTCCAAAAAACAAAAGCTTGGTGGTAATCGCCATCACTAGACTCCAGAAGAAGAGATACTGACTGGATCATTTTCTCCTTTACTCTTTATGAACCCAGTATTTGTAGATGTTCAATAACTGCTGATACATTGCATGTTGCCAGAACATTGATAAGAATGAGGAAACCCAGGCCTTAGACTGTGCAGTGCACAAGCCTAAATTTCTGCGAGACAAGTTGTGTCTCCTCCACAAGCAAGTTGCACAGACCAAACTTGCTGAATGGCAGCTAATTTTTAACACAAGATCATAAAATGACTGAAATCATCTCCCTGCTAACTTGGAATACAAGGAAGGATTAAGAATTTCAGAGAGGTGCTACAGCACAGCACGTTCTTAATGAACAGCTGGGGTCCTCAGTTGCAACACCAAACTTACGGGGTCAAATACTGTGATCCTGGTGTATATCCTGGTTCAAATACTCTGATCCTGGAAGTGAAAATTATCTAACAAAACACACAGCATTGCTGCTACTTTACTCACCCATTGTGTGTTACAAGGCACTGCCTCAGACCCAGCTTCCGGAAAATATCCACCACTATTTCCATTGGTGTGTGGTCTGTCACGGTGAAAGGGCTCATATCAAGTATGCTTCTGAGCTTCAAGGGTCGAGGGCTTTCTGCTGGAAGCGATGGGGTATGCTGGGCAAAACATACCCTGGAACTGCCAACAATCCCTTCCTGCTTCTTTCTAGCACTTTCTTTAAGAAAGAGAGGGAAGGGGGAAAAACAGCAGAGGAGGAAGAATTTACATTCTTGGAGTAAGATGTTAGTGCAGACAGACAGCTCAATCAACACTACGAGACTCTCATGTATGTTTCCCTAGCCACTCCTTTATCCCCAGGAATTGATTGTGCAAAAACCACAAAAGCCATCTACCATTCAGCTTTAGTCATTTTTCAACTAATTTTCTCACTCCAATAACTTTTATTTACTATAAAGAGGTGTAAAGGCTAAAAAAAATAACATGCAGGAAGCACATACTCCGCTTCTGAAGAAACTGCCAGGGAAAAGCCAGTCTCAGCTGACAGCTCTCTGAACCTTTCCTAATATCCAACCTAAACCTCCCCCAGCACAGCGTCAGGCCATTCCCTCAGGTCTTGTCCCTGGTCACCACAGAGAAGAGATCAGTGCTGGCCCCTCCTCTTCCCCTCAATAGGAATTTGTAACTGCAATGAGGTCTCCCCTCAGTCTTCTCGAGGCTGAACAAACCAAGTGACCTCAGCCGCTCCTCACACAGCTTCCTCTCAAGGCCCTTCACCATCCCTGTGGCCCTCCTTTGGATGATCTCTAATGGCTTTATAACCAACCCTCTGATAATCTGGCACCCAAAACTGCCCCCAGCACTCGAGGTGAGGCCACCCCAGAGCAGAGCAGAGCGGGACAATCCCTTCCTTAGGCGGCTGGCGATGCTGTGCCTGATGCACCCCAGGACACGCTTGGCCCTCCTGGCTGCCAGGGCACCATGACTCTCTTAAGCCAGACACAACCCGAGGCTAAGCAACTTCCACTGTATAACCTCAGCAGCTGAAATGTGTCTCACTTGTGAAAGTGTATTCTAAGAAGAATGTTCTGCTATTCCCTCATTTACTCAAGCAAATACAAACTTAAACCAGTACGGTGTTGGTAATAATTTCCAAGTTTTGGACATTCATATACATTCTACATAATATAATACCATGGTATACACAGCAGTAAGACCACAGGCAAAAATCTGACTGAAGTAAACAGTGTTATGTTCACAAAACATGTTTTAAAAAAGTTTCAGGAGACTTCTGTCCCTTTCTCAAGTGTCTTTGTTTAAGAGGTATGTATCAAAAAAAAGTAGTTTAAGATGCAACCTCTATCACTTACTTCATGCACTAAATGTTACAGTTTTGTAACATTTTCTTACATAACAAGCGTGTTTCCTCCTTTGGTTATGATAGTAGCCCCAAAATCCACAGAATTTTTCTTGCCAGTGCACAAAGAATTGTCACAAGTATCACGCAAGCACTAATACTCACCCAGAAAGAGAGGGCCCAAACAGGGCTTGTGTGCTCATGTGCCCAGGGACAAATTTCCCATTACACAAACAGATTGAAAAACATAAACCTAAAATAATTAATATTACACTTATCTCTCCATAATACAACCTTGGTTGTTATAGCAACAGTAAATACCATACTGTCAGAAAGAAACAGGATATACATTTAAAATTTACTTGTACGGTAATTCTCACAGAATACTGCTGGTCTAAAATGAGAAGTACTCAATTTTGAAGAATGTTAGTATAGCATCACTTGATACTATCAAAAGCCTCAAAAAACTAAAAAATACCAGATTAGATAATGTTTTGACCTACTTCAGTATGACAACTTTTGTCTTTACAACAGAGACAAAGAGACGAGGATTTTCTTCATTTCAGAGCCTGCTACTGAAGATACATTATCACACACTTAAATCAACCTGGAGTCTAGAAACATATAAAGTAAATTCTATTTTAAATATAAAATAAATAAACAATTTAAATTGGCGTATATAATAATGCAATACTGAAAGTTAATTACCTATTGCAATAGTTAAATCTCTTCTCAGAGCAAAGCCCACTAGTCTCTGTGATTCTTTTGACATAATAACAGGAAAACCATTATAGCTGGTTTCGTTGATCAAGTTTTCTATGTCTTCGACAGTCATATTATCCTGCGTCAGAACTGCTAAAGGCGGGTCGCTTCTCCGAGGTCTCATCACATCAGCAGCCAGTGTTGTGTGAGTGAATTCTTCCTTTGCATCCAAGAAAGGATATCCATTCAGTCGGATGTGTGCTTCATAGATGCCTTCCCTACCAAAGGCATCACCTACCCACTTACTGGTCATGACTGCAGCCATTAGGGGCACAATATATTCCAGCCCTCCTGTTAGCTCAAAGACAATAACTACCAGGGACACAGTCATCCTTGTCACGCCACCTGCAAGGAAAATGACAGCCAGTAACATTCAAGTATCAGGTAATAATGATTTTAGAATTTTCTGCCTTCCTGTTGAGAACTACGAACATAACTTTGACATGAAAGGTCATCTGACAAACACCCTTCTGCGTAATACCAACAGAAGCAGACAGAGAAAATTAACACCAAACTTCTAGAAGTGAAGAAGACAGTTTTAGGGAAAATTCATAGAAAGGGAGGTAATAAAGGGAATTGGAAAATATGTACAGTTATTTAATGTAAACTAAGAATAAAACTGTGTATATCTCCATACCACATCAGGGTTAAAAGTACTGTGAAATGTGAGGAAATACAGCAAGATAAGAATTCAAAAAAATAATGGAACTAATGCAAAGAAGTCACGGGTAGCAAATCAACAGCTGTGTTGTCCAAAGGATTAGGAATTTAATGCTGTTGGCTAGTCATAAAAGCTAAACAGAATTATGACCTGATGAAAAGAAATCTCTTTCTTGGACATCAGAAGACAGGGATTATATTTCTCTTTTGTTACTATTTAAAATGTTTTTTTTCTACTAAGGTTTCTGATGCCGTATCTTCATTCAATAAAAGAGAATGAACCGTCTTTCAATGCATTCAAGAGTGATTCAATCTGAACTATTAAAAACCAGAACAACCTCTCCAAAACCTAAATTTGTATTACCGGTTTGATTGCCCAAATGCACTTTTCCTTAAAGAAAAGGTCTAATTTTTGCAGAATCGGTACTAACAGCTTTTAAGTTTAATTTCTAAGGCCACCAAGTTATAAGCGAGGACAAGTTTAGGTGCCCAACTTAAGCCTCTTTCCATGAAGCTGATTTTCAATAATTAGATTCTAGATTCTACACACTTCTAGAAGTTTTGTTTGAATTTCAAGAACAATTTTTGCAACTCATGTAGATGTGGCAGCTGATCACACCACTTCCTTCTAATAATTTTAACTGTACTTGACACTGCAAATGCTCTGCTTCATACATTTCAAGGAACTGAATTTTCTGACCAATGTAGTAATGACATCTCTTGATAGCAAAGAGAGAAAGCAATCACTACTACTAAATTTTTTCTATTTCTCATCAATTTAGATTTCACATTATTCCTCAGATCACAAGGATCTAAGAGTCTTGTGTAGAGATGTGAATGTATTATTCTGGAGGGAAGTCCATATAAATAGGTGTTCCAAAACTGCAAGTTTATAGCTCCTTTTATTTCTTAATAATTATTTTCATGAATGAAGAAGTCAGATACTTATTTGTTATATTTTATTTACCTAAGCATGCAGCAGCACCAACCATGGCATAAAGACCAGGTGTAATACAGTCAGCTCCAACTTCACACCACTCCTTGAAAATGAACCAGTCGTGATGGTAGTAAGCCAGCTGCTCCACTGCAATTCCTACAATCCTTCCTGCTATTGCTCCAATTGCCATACTAGGTATGAACAACCCAGATGGAACCTGTAACAAAAACAGAACTGTGGTCATGCTGCTGGGAATATACCTGACACATTGCTTAACAAGTGATTTTTAATTTTTTTTTTCCAAAAGAGATGCAAATGCTCAAACTGTCAGGTTAAAACCATGTAAAGTGACCTTGGAAGGTTAGTAGAACTTAACAAAATGCTATTGATGTCTCTGATTGACCTGATTAGAAGAAACTATTTTATGAGCATGTTTGTTTACATCTTACTGCATTTAAGAGAAAATCTACCACCAATACAGGGTCACGAGCTAGACTCAGTGCCAACAGCACAATTCTTACCATGTGCATGCCCACTGTGACCTGTGCTACTCATACAGAAAAGTGTTCCTTACGATTTCCTGTCTCCCTTATTCCTTCATGTTTCTCAGAGTTAACACTGACTTACTAAATAGGACTGCCTTCCTAAACTGCTTCCTGACTGCTATAAATTAGCTAACTCAACAGGTGATTTTTAAAAGAGTCTTTGTACTATTATTGCCATTTCCTATACAAATGAACGTATATAGAATGCTAAACACACTAAAAGAGAAAAAGGCAAGATAATCCCTACTGCCAAAAGTAGGTAACACAATAGGTTAAAAAAAAAAGAAGCTCCTACTGTCATTTTAGTTACTTAAAATGTTTTTCTGCTACTAACTAAAGCCTTGTCACACAACCATGGCTTAGTAAAATATTATTGCAAACTTGCTTTTATCAGCAGTTTCATATAAAGTAACTGCTGTGTATCTTTTCTTCTCCTTATTAAGTTAATTGTTCCAAAAAACATACTGGTACCTAAATGTCTCATTAAACTGTAAATGCCTCCTGCTTCTCCTCACAGCAGTTGTTAACATCAAAATATTTTATACTGTGACTGAGGTACACATGTGACTACAAATAAAGAGCAGAATTTTTACTTTTGTCTAAATGCACCTCAACCCATCTTGTTGAAATAATATAATTAAAAATTGCATTCCTGGTGTAACAGGACATATCATGTAATGTTTCTTGTACTGTATAGCTGTGAAATTTAAGTATTGTGCAATTCCAAACTATAGATTTTTGCTGTGCTATTCAACAGCTGGTGCAGAAATGTATTTCGGAATTGTTGTTGTTGTTAGTATTATTATATTTTGTCTGTAATTATGGTTGCAAAGATGATTTCTAACCAACAAACCAAGGAAAAACAAGCACAGCGTATAATTATTATTACTGTTATATTTTGTCTGTATTTGTGGTTGCAAAGATGATTTCTAACCAAAAAATAAAAGGAAAAACAAACATAGGAAACTTTATGTTTGAAAGCCAGCAGCATAGGTTTTGAGAAAAAGTTTAATAATCTTTCATTCCCATACTGAATTACCTAGTATTTCAGTGTTAATAGAGGTAATATCCAATGCTATCATTTTAGTCTAGTATTCAAATTGTGCATTTATACCACTACTGTTATTTCCCACAATTAATTATGCATCTAATCCCCTTTCTAACTGCTAAAATAATTTTATTTCCTGAGTGAAATTCTTTCTTGGTGAACAGTACAACAGTACCCTGAGAAATCCCATATTTCCAACGTAAAACTAAATAAATCTTTGAAACTGCCTCAGATCCTATTGTGCTACAGCAGTATGCCACAGAAATTCAGTCTCCACGTGGAAATTGTATCCAAATGGTTTCTGGTCCTTTGGGAATGTAACTTTTCTTTGCACTAGCTCCCTCTCTTTTTTCCATCATATGTGGATAATGGTTACAAGTCTAACTGTAATTATGATTTTACACCTCCATTTGTTTGCCCTTGAATCGCAAATCACAAAGTGGAGAGGAATCTTCCCAGAGAAGTAGCAAGGGGAAACAGCTAAGCTTTTCCTCTTCTCAGCTTTCTCCGGGGCTTGCTTTTGAGCAAAAGGAAGAGGAAAAGATTTGTTCTGTGTGACATGTGTCATCTTTGGAACAAGCAAGGATTAGGATATGGGTACAACTTTCCACTCCTTTGGTAGTGCAGCTGCGTACCAGCCACGTTCTGAGGCAAAACTGTAACTCCTTCCCACCTGCTGATCAGCATTTAGACTCAGTAATGAGTCTACTGATAATAAGCAGTACAGTATAGGTACAAAAGCCTGAAAGAAAAAACAAACCAAAACAAACCAAAAAACGCCAAACCCCTGCCATATCAGCCTCCAGGTAATGCATGTCCACAGCAGTAATAGCAACACGAATCGCTTTGCCCCGCTGGCAGCAGCTGGGTAGCTTTGCTCACCTCACAGGAAAACAGTTCCTGTGGGGAAGATGTGTGTTTGCAGATGGCTACAGCTCCAGGAACAGACCTAGAGAGCCCAGAGGATCCTTCATAATGATTTAAATGACAATGTAATAATATTTCTTTTCTTTTTTTCTATTTTGAATTTGCTTCTTTTACAGAGATAAAGCTTATAGTGCAAATAAATATCAATAAAATAACATCCTCCTCTCCAGATCCTGGCTGACATTCTAACCAACCATAGGCTTTAAAGCTTCCAAGAAATTCATGTAGCGCAATTTCATCAATGACAGCAACATGACTCCTTGCCTATTGGCGAAGTAATAAATATATTCTCACAACTTCACAAAAATATTTCCATGCTGAAGTTCTGAGAAAATGAACCAAACCCAAATGAAGTATAAGCTCTCCCCTTCTGTAAACTAGTGAATTCTAATATGCAGTGTGACCTTGTGGTGACAACCCCATGCAAAAGAGCCAGATGCACATGAGCACGTGAATGGTAAAATAATGTCCTAGATATAAATGAAACACAGTAAGTGAATACAAAACTAAACAACAGATTGAAACGGTCACATCACAGAACACCATCCCAATTATGGACCTAAGGAAGACTAGCATTTAAAACACACACTACGGATTCCTCTTACCCATCAACCAACATATAGAGAACATAACTTCAAATAACAACCTGCAACATCTTCTAAAATATCAAAACATGAGAATCAGTTACAGAATAGTCGAGGTTGAACGTGACCTCCCCACACTGTCTACCCCTGCTCCAGCAGGGTCACCAGCAGCAGGCTGCTAAGGCTTGCAACCAGTCAAGATATGAGTATTTCCAAGGATGTTCTTTGCACAGCATATTCCAACGATCAAACACCCTCACAGAAAGAGTGTTTTCTTATGCATGCAGTTACATGGAACAGCAACTTTAACTGAAAAGTTAAGGCAAATTTAAACACAAATCTTGCTTAGTGAACATTCTACAGTAAGTTTGCATTAAGACATGTTTGATAACGATGTTGTTGCAAAAAACTATGAAGGGAGCCTGACAAGACCACAAATGATGAAGGCATGACAGTTATACATCATCATTCAGAAAACAGCCACAGACTGGGGAGAAGCTGAGGCCACCTCCAAAACAGATCTGTGAAACAACTGGGAAAAACAAAAATTACACTGCTTGTAATGGAGAACAAATTCCCATTACAGTCACATGAACAGAGCCCACTTCCTCTTCATACTGTGCAATATTGGAAAATACAGCAAAAAAATCATCCTTGTCTCCCTTCAACATCTGTAGTAATTACATTTATGTGAACAATGAGGAGAGTGGATATAAGAATTACCACTGCCAAGCAGTGTAAGGGGTACAGCCTATTCTTCTTCCAACTAACAGGACCAGGGAACCTGAGTGGTTATGCTTGAACTTTGCTCTTGGAAATTTTAGAATCATCCCTAATTGCTGAATCAGGCCCACAAAAACAGCCATCCATCCACACAGTTACTGCTCCCTATTGCATTTAGCACATTTCTATACAGCTGAACAAAAGGCTATTCTGAATTTAATTAAAATTCATACTGTTTGCTACAAGACTTGCTTATTAACCAAAAGTAAAAAGACTTTTTTAAAAAAGAAATAACATGAAAAAATATAAACAAAGCTTCTAGCTTTGAGAGATGGGAAATGAGAAAGGCAGTAATTAAATAATCACAGCAGATGACACAGCTACTGCATTCACACTTACCTTGATACCAAAGGTGAAGACAGTCATGATTATTTTAAATATGAGTGCTAAACACAACTGCCATATAGCTGAATAGACTCCAGTGCCTGCTGGACGGTCAGGAATATCATCTACTATTTTGCTTGCATTCATATCATTTCTGTAGTCACAGAGCGAGGAGGATTCTAATGGCCCACAGTCTGTGAAGAGCTCCTTAATAAGCTCACTGGTGTTTAGCCTTGTATATGGATTAGGAAACGCAATGACAGCTGTTATTGCTGCAACAATAATGACCTCCAGGACAGGATACTTCCCGAATTTTGTAGATTTGCGTCGACGACACCATGCAATATTTGCTCGGATGAAAAATGCTCCCCAGAGCCCACCAAATACTCCCAGAAGAATAAAAGGAAGCAGTTCAAAAAGGTACCAAGGAGTGTGGTATTCCACATAAAAAAGAACTAGGCGGCTATTACCAAAAGGATTGATGGACCTTAAAACAAATGCAGCTACTAAAGCAGCAAAAAATGATCTCCATAAAGTTTTCAGTGGGAAATAGTAACTGACCTGCAAAAGACAACACATGAGAATTATTAGTGATTCAATTAAAAATCCAGAAAGATGGGTTTATGCATGTGTTAGAGTACTGCTGCTCACATGGTATAAGCTAAAAAACAGCACTCATAGATTATCAGTATTTATTCCTGTCACTTGAAGCACTGGCACTCCAGCAGATCCTACATTTTTAGAAAGCTCTACAACTCATATCAGATTTAAAGTCAATACTACAGCAGTGCTGAAACCACTGCTGTTTTAAGACTATTAGGAAATGATGCACGGAAATTTACGCTTAGAAACTGCTCTGTTTGTGTCTCTCATTAGCCTTCATGAGAACCAGAGCATGTACTAGCTGCACTCTCAGATTTCCTCCTAATATTTTCATCTCCATTCAACCTACATTGCAAGGTTTCTCACATATTTGTTATTTTTAAGAAGTATGATTAAAGCAAACCAACAAACAAAAAAATTAAAAGGCCTCAAAATAGAACATGCAATTTCATTCTTAAGCCTCACATAGCCTGATTAGAATTTCAAGACTTGAATTTCAAAATTTCAAGTTTTCTTCAGCATTTTTTTGGCAACAGAAGAATTCCTCAAAATCCCCATGGAATATAACAAAATTACACATGAAAGAATATTTTCCCTCCTTTTCAACTCAGAGACTTTCATGGTTTTAGTTGTCTTTAAAAATGCCAGTGATAGAAAAAACATTCTTATGTATCTTGAAAATGACAATTAAAACTAATTTAACATAAACCATTTCTTGGAGAAGAGAATTTGGTTGCCTTGGAGGTAAGTTTTATAGTATATTTGCCCTTTTAATAATTATCATATTCAATTGTGTTTAGTGTCTGAAACTTTAAGTAATGTTTAAAAACTTGCTTCACAAAACTGTCCAATAACTTTCTAAAGCCTTTTTCAAAAATGAAAAATAAGAGCCCTATTTCTTTTTATTTTAGAAAAAACTCCTAGCCTGAAAAGCTGCTGTGTGTCTATTTGTATGTCAACTCTAATTATTAAGAGACTCGGCCCTTCTCCAGAATAAAGTAATTGAGAATAAAGTAAAGCTCACATTCCTTCAAAAAAAAAAAAAAATCTTTAGGAGTTTGCTGGTAACAGGACTCTTGACTTCGAAATATGGGTCCAAAAATAATTTCCTTCTTAGGAAAGACTCCACGTCTTAAAGGAGTCTGAGATTATTTAAACTAAGAGATTTTTAAAACTATTTATCCTTTAGTGCCATCTCCTGACATACCTCCTCCAGACTGAAGAGGACTCCACCAATTGGGGCACCAAACGCTACAGAAACTCCTGCTGCTGAGGCAGCTGACAACACCTAGAAAAGAACAAAGGTGAGGGTTTTTTTGCAGTCTGTTATGTTTCAAATATGAACAACAGAATCTCAATATAGCTATCAGTTTCTTCTATGTTTCTGTTAAGGATACACACAATTAGTAACAGAAAAGCATGTGGAGAGCGGCCACAGCAGCCAGCAATCAGGTACTAGATGTGATGAAGCCAAGAGCACTGCTCAAAAGTTCAGAGTTGAAATTGGCCAGTGTCGTGTCAGATGAAAAGAAGGACTTCTTAAAATACATTAATGGCAAGAGGAGTTCTAAGGAAAACATTGAACTGATACTTGTTGAAGATTGTCATCTGACTAACAGGGATGAGGAAGAAGCGTAGGCATTCAATGTGAGTTTTCTCTCAGTCTTTTTAATAATACTGATAGACCTTGGGCTGCCTGGTCCCCTGAGTCAGAGAACAACAAATGTGGGAACGGTGACTTGCCATCAGTGGACACTGAGATTTTAAGGGACCAGAGCTCTGTAAGGCCATGGAGCCTGACGGGATTGTGCCCGGAGTACTGAAGGAGCTAGTGGATGCTATGGCAAGACCCCTCTCAATCATTTACCAAAAATCTTGGGAGTCTGGGGAGTATCCTGCTATCTGGAAGTAGTCAGTGTAAATCCAACCTGTATCAAGGGTATTCTGGAAAACTCAGAGAACTAGAGACCCATTAGCCTAACCTGAGCTCTTGGAAAATTATCGAGAAGATTATACTGGGTGCCACTGAAAGGCTTTTAAATAATAAAGCAATCATCAGGCACAGTCAACATGGGTTCACAGAAGGAAAGGCTTGTTTAACTTATTTGGTATCTATGATAAGGTCACCTGTCCAGTGGATGAAGTGAAGGCCCTGGATGTAGTTTTCCCAGATTTTAGTGAGGCTTTTGATACTGCTCCCCATGGCATCCTTCTGGACAAGATGGCCAACTGTGGGATGAGCAGGTTCATGGTGTGCAGAGTGAAGAACTGGCTCAATGTTAGGACTCAAAGAGTTGTAGTGAATGGGGCCACATCTGGCTGGTGACTGCTCACCAGCTGTCAGTTCTGTTCAATATAGTTATCAATTACCTGGATGCAGGAATTGAATACACCATGAGCAAATTTGCTGATGATACCTAACTGGGACGTTCTGTTGACTCTCTTGAGGGACAGGAGGCTTGAAGAAGAATCTAGATAGGTTGAGGCCCTGGGTAATGATTAATGGGATGAAATCTAACGAGTCAAAATGCTGCACACCTAGGATGAAGTAACATCAGGCTCAAGTCTAAGTTGGGAGAGGAGTGGCTGGAGAGCAGCCCTTGCCAAGAGGGATCTGGGGGTGCTGGCTGGCAGCAGCTCAGTGTGAGTCAGCAGGGTGTGCCCTGGAACCCAGAGGGCAAAACCCCATCCTGGGGTGCATGAGGCACAGCACAACCAGACAGCCAACAGCAGTGACTGTCCTACTGCACTCAGCCATGGGGGCCTCACCCTCAGTGCTGTGTGCAGTTCTGGGCCCCACACATCCAGAATGTGAAGGTCCTTGGATGCATCCAGAGGAGGGAAACAAAGCTGGTGACAGGGATGGAAAGAGCGTTGAGAACTAGTCTGGAGAGAAGGAGGCTGGAGCAGAGATTGCCCTGCAGCCTGTGGCAAAGCCCACGGTGACACAGACTGTTTCCCTGCAGCCCATGGAGGACCATGGCAGAGCAATCTTCACCTCGCAGCCCATGCCAGAGCGAGCTCCTGGCAAGAGCCATGGCCTGTGAAAAGGAGCCCAAGTAGGAGCAAGTTTCTTGCAAGCACTGCAGCCTGTGGGTGATCCAGGCTGGGGCCGTCCTGAATGGCTGTACCCTGTGGAAAGGACCCACGCTGAAGATATTTGTGAAGGACTGTCTCCCATGGGTGGGGCCCCACACTGGAGCAGAGAAAGAGTATCAAGAGGAAGGAGAAGCAGAGACAAAGTACCCCCTTGTGCCACTTTGGGATAAAAGAGTTAGGAATGAAGGCGAGCCTTTCAAGAAGAGACAGTGGGGGCAAGATATATTTTGACAATTTTTTTTTCATTTCTCCTTACTCTGCTATTGGCAGTCAAGTAACTTTCCTCAAGTCTAGTCTGACTGGCCTGTAATGGTAACTGGTGAGGAATCTCCCAGTCCTTATCTTGACCTCCAAGCTTTTCACCTTACTCTTTCCTGCTGTCCTGCTAACACAGAGGGGTGAGAGAACTGCTTGGCCAGCACCAAGTCTAACCCACCACACTGTCATTAACAACATGGAACTGAAACAGGGCAGAAAACACTGCTGTCACCAGTTTGTTCATGGGTTCAGAGCACTCTGCTGTCCTCACAACTGAAGACACTCATCAATTACCAAAATGTAGAGACAAGCACAGAAAGAATTTAAATAAAATCAAATGGTCTCTGAGGTGGAAGAAATACAAACTGACTCTGCCATGGAAATTATTTACCTGTGAGAATGCTTGGGATAATACATTGTTTTGAACATAATAAATAACTAATGATAATCACTAAACATTGTCCAAGAGAACAAATACCATCTTTTAAACAAATCAATGTAAATGCACTGATATTCAATATATTCTAGAAATGCTTTTTTAAGAACTTACCTCTCTTTTTTTAGCTTCATTTGTACTGTATTTTGGAAAGAGGTAGGAAAAAATATTCCCACAGCAGCAGGCAACATGTACCAAAGGACCCTCTTTTCCTAAACTCAAACCTGATGCAACAGCCAAGACTAAAGTAATTGTTTTTATCATCAAAGTCCACTTCCCCAAGTATCCTCTGATGATGAAGCCACTCAAAATGGTTTTTATCTGGAAGAAATTAAAAGCTGTATCTGTTACTGCATTCTTCAATTTTCAACAATTTCTTTAATTTTAGGTGCAGAACTCCAAAGCTAAACTTTTCAAATTACTAACTTCATCACACTTTAAAACATGTATCATTCAGATTGCTACACTGAGTATGTTTGCCAGAAGCTTTCCATTTGCAACTTACTCTAAAACACTGGACAGTAACATACAACTACATTATCAATTACATTTAGTAGAAATAATCTTCAGCAGCTTCTACGGCTGGATTCATTAGTTTATGATGTCAATTATGAAGTGAAAGGCAGAAAACTTCTGAAGGAAAAATAAACCTGCAAAAACCATACTTGAAGTCATCTATCGTAGCAACATCCCATTTGCACCAATATCACACGTTTTATCCTCATGTTTTACCAACACTACATAAAAATCAACAGTAGATTTCTTCACATAAAGATGGAAAAGATCAGCCCATCTCCATGAGAAAAATGTGCAACTCGCCAAAGGTATTACTGTGCTTAACAATGCTATCTTATTAGCATGGAAAACATGCCCATATACAGGAAATAATATACAGTTATCATGTCCATAAATAGGATGTACACTAAACACTGGGCAGCTGGGTTTAGAAAGTAAAGGCAGCTAAATTTGGAAACCAATTCAAGATGAAATTTCTTCTGGAATAATGGCAGAGAACTACTCCAGGCTTAAACAGAGGCAGATTTAAAAAAAAAAAAAACGACAGAAAAACTGAAGAAGTGAGACTGACCAGAATTTACTTGACTTTGGATTTTTCTCTCCCATTCTGTGGATAGCAGCAGACAGCAATCGTAAACAGTTAGTTTTTGAGGATATGACACATTTTATATTGTGACTGTCTGTTGGTTTGTGCGAGTTAAGGCAACTAAAGCCATTGCAAGAAGAGATGGATTGCTCTATCAAAGGACTCATATTGTGTCAATGAATCATTGCTCGCTTATCACCATAGGGAGGGTATGGATTAGGGGAGGTTTGGAAATCATTCTTCAGAAGTATACTAAGCCAAATGCTTCCTTCAAAAGTGGTCCTGACAGAAGCAAAATCTACTAACCCAGGAGATTCTTTTAAATTTGGGGTATTTTCTCAGAAACAATTAGCACAATTACACATTTTCAATTTGAATGCTTGTATTAACATATTTCTTCAAAGGCACAGGGTGCTCCCTCTTGCCTTCCCCCAGACCCAGTAAGGCAGCAGTAACCTACACATCAATAGGAAACACCTATTTTATATATATATATATATATATATATATTAGTTAGACCTTACCTCAGGTATCCCTGAGCCACAGGCGTAGGGAGCAAATACCTTCACCAGAGAAACTGCTAAGAATGCAAAGCTCAATGCCCAGAAAATGTACATTATGTAGTTCATTATGTATGAACCTGGGCCCTAAAAGCAAAAACAGAAAGTCAGAAAAGAGACTTGACATAGGAGCAAAATCACTACTTAAAATAATCCAGAAGTACTCTTGCTGCAAGTACATTTATACACCCACTTTGAGGCACAATAATTAATGCCAAGAGAGAGAGTTTTGTTTGAAAAGCTTAAAGTCATGACACCTGCACATTAGCACAGACTGGGTTATAGAAGGTAGAAAGTGTTCTAACACTTCATCTTAAAAATAAAAAATAAACATAGCACAGGTATGTTTTTAACAGCTATTACCTGCTAAAATCTAGTGGATACTGAATAAATCTTCCTTATTTAAAAAAAATGTATTCTTAGTTATCAGAGACCACCATAAACGTATTTAATTTACATACAGCTATGATCAAGAACAGAAATTCTCACATTATTAACAGTTCTATATTCTCATAACTTCCTTACATTTGGAATACTCCAAGACCCCTTGCAGTTCATGAAATACACATTTATTACACTATAATCTATTAATCAATTCAAATGCTGAAAAATGGCACGACAGTACAACCCAAATTCATGTTTAGAATCCTAACCTTAAGAGCATTATTTTCTTTCTCTATTCAGCCACACTGTTGAACAAGGCCATCAAAAAATACTCACTTCTGCTTGCCCAATTATTAGTTCTGCCCATGTTTTCCACTGCGGACATTTATCTCTCTCTTCAAATGTGGTCTCATTTGAACCCCAACAACACTGTTCATGGTTAAACCACAAAGCACTAAGGCAAATGCCTTCCTTTAAGTCAGTCATCCAGTCAGCAGCTATGTCAATTAATCCTGCCAATGCCCCTGTTGTAGAAACAGTTTTGTATTAATATTCTGGTAAACAGAAGTAACACACACAGCTAAAATGAAAGAATGTGCTTGAATTAACTGATGCAAATTGTGATTACAGAAAACTTAATTAAATAGACATTTAATATACCACTGATTTCCAGGATTATATCCTATTTTCATTATAGTAAGACTAGTATTTGCTGAAGAATTGAGTACTTTGTTTATTTCCCAACTTAAATGAGATTTTTTTTCTTGCTTTTTTTCCCCTATACCACAGTTCTCCAACAGTCCACTGAAATCAAGGAGTTAAGAATAAAAAGAGAACTGTCACTTTTTTGTGATGGAGCAGTTTATACGGCACCAAGCCTGCTGGAGAGAGATGGGATTCACCTGTCTAAAAGGTGGAAAAGGATTCTAGCCCACGAGTTGGCAAGTCAAAAGCAGTATTTCAGTAGAACAAAATTTCAACCAAATTATTAAAACACATAAATGTAAGAGTTCCTTGTGACTGAACTCAAGGTCGTAGCATTTAGGATTCACCAGACACACAAGAGAAGGCATCTGAAACTGAAAAACCTACCAATGTTCAAGACCAGAATTTGCTCACTTTGGTGCTCAGAAACACAATAAAGGAATTTTAATAAACAGAAGTTTAGGGGATTGAAAACACTACACTGCACGTTCCCACTGAAATCACCAGAAACAATTTCCAGTAATTACACACTCCTGGTTTGTGCATCCTGAAGTATATAAACATGCTACAAACTTTGCATATATATTAATTTATATGTGATTTGTGAAAGTGATTATGTATATACCTAAGCAGTAATTATACTGTTACCATGCTTTTAAATAGGCATATTTACTTACTCCACAACTGATTTTCCTAACATTTAATCTAAAATGTCTGTCTGAAATACTTTTTTTTTTAAAAACTGGGCACAAAGTTTGTGACCTTTCCTTCCTGCAGGTTTTGGTCACTTCAAACTATACTGACAGAAAAAGCAGCAGCCCCACCTGACAGCAGGGCCACAAACTATTGGATGGTTTTAGTTGTAAAATTCATTCTAAAATACATTAAGAAGGAAAGAGAGAACTGAAGTATAGGGCAACAAACTCTACCTGCTAAAGCCCATATTTTCTGTGGAAGAACCTCTGTATAGGTATGACATAAACATACAGCTAGATTTCCCTCATGCATAAACACATGTTTTATAAGGAAGTGTGCTTACCAAAACTACACATACACCAGAGCTACTTTTACAATCAACACTTTCACAAGAAATCCTACAGGTAAAAAACCAAAATTTTACAGAAAGGGAAAACATAAATCTCAATCACAAGATTAAAGAACATTGATAGTTTAGTAGGCAGAAGTTCAAAAATGCTTGAGAAACACTCTCTAAATTCAGTGAGGATTTTGGTTCCCATTTGATGAGTAAACCCTGACCTCAAAATGCTGAAGCCTGTAAACCAAGATAGTCAACTTTTTTCTTCCCTTATGGAACTATTGTAGTAGACTGAACCAGTTCTTAGCTGAGTTGGTGGATAACAAAGGAAAAACACAGCAACTATACTTGCTGACAAATATAAGGAAAGAATCCTTTGTGTCTTCATTTACCTGATGCCAAACCAGTTAGTGTGACTACCAACCATCCTGACCATGCATCGTACAAACTTTTTGTCATCTCCCATGCTGATTCCTTCTTCTTGCTGTTAATCTGCAAAGAAAAATTGTTATGTAGAGTTGTATGTTATTTCTGTAATATGAACAAAAGAAAAAAAGGAAGTATGACATACAAATTGCACGATGCAAGCTGCAGGCAAATAAACCCTCCCTTGAAACCACAAGTGTTCTGCTTGTATTTACATAGTACTTTACATAGATAAATCAGCTTAATTATTCAGACATCAAACAACTGAGAGAGAAACATATATTTGCTTAATTTAAAGAACTAAAATCCAGGAAATGCATTATTAGGATAAATGAATACATTCTATGACACACACCTAAAACATGAATTGTAATGTTACTTCCCTCCCGTAGATTAAATATTTTTGGAACCCCAATTTAACTGTTAATGCTAATAATAAGCTATTTCATATGATTCAAATTCCCAAACTTCTACTTCAAATATAAACATCTTTATCTTCAGACTAAAAAACACATAAAAGTAAAATAAAACAAAAATTGCATAACTACCCTATATTATTCTAGACAACTATTAGTAATGACATCTGAAGTTACTGTAGTGAAAAAGTTGCTATCCTTATTTTATCCTTATTTACTTTGTGCACTTAGCTGCAGTGGCACAGGCACACTTGTGTCAGTATAAAAGCAATACACATCACTCTTCACTTTTCTGTACAAGTACCACCAAAACCACTGTTGTACTATTACAAATATATCTACACTGGAAAATAGCCTTAAATTTACTAGCAGGCAAAAAATGCAGTACTGTAAAAATGGTATTTGGGTGACAGGCACCTAGTCCCACTCTATTAAATTACTCCTTCCTTTCCAAGTCATAATAACGCTGCAAGACTGCAGGTATCAACTAAGCAGTGCTTTTTAATCAGTATTCAAGTAGTTCTGGCTGATGTAACTATGTACAAATTTAAAGGACATGCATATATTTGTGTTTGTTACTAAATCAGACCTTAACTCTAACATCCAACCAAAAAAGTACTGTTATTTATCTCAAGTACCCGTCTATGCCTTTCTCTGTCCTTGCACTTCTCTCGAACCCAGTCAATGGTATGGAAGTCATCGTACGTTCCCACTCCAGGAATTGGCTCATCCAGAAGATCCAGTAAATGTGTTGAACTGTTGATATTTCCTCCATTTGTCATTGTATAATGAGTTCCTGCAGCAGAGAAACACAGGAATGAACTAATTCTGCAATAAATGAAGTATTCAAACTACACTCATAACACAAAAATTTCTGAACAACTGATCAAGACACTTTCCATAATATGCATATTGTATTGTCATTTAGGTCTCTCAGTGTTGCATGCCACTCCTTTTTACTGCCATTCAGCTGTAAGCTAAATTTGAGTATTAGTGACTTTGTGTTTCCATTGGTTAAATAGGAATGTACTAGTCAAATTATTGTTCTGTTTTGTGTACAGACTCCAGAAAAACTTCTACAGAAGCAAGTGGAAAAAAAGAGCAGCCCTGACACACATTTAACTTAAAGTTTATTTCAGTTTATGAACTACCAGAGGAAAATCTGTTTGTACAAAAACAAACAAGGATGATTAGCTAGAAAGTTCACAGTACCTTCACATGTTGCCAGTTATTTCTACATATACATTCTATTGATTACTAATCTCTCCTATACATCTACACCAAACCTAAAATACATTATTAACAGATTATAAGTGCAGCTATAAAAAGCAACAAAAAGCCAAACAGATACTCATATTTTGTTTTTATTTATTTTTTTCAGGTAAGTCACAGAAAAGTCCTCTGTCATGAAAAATTGGAAATATTGTATAAAGAAAATATCTTATGTGAATTTGTCATCACTATCTAGTTTCTTCACAAGCAGCTTGCAGAGCAACAGCCCCACGAATATTTATTTAACTGATTAGAGTAAGAAGAGCAAGATTCCATTCTCTCTCATTTTCCATCTTCAAAAGTGATAAAAGAAAGTTTTACTTTTTTTAAGCTTTCAAATGTCATAAATTCTGTAATATATTGGCTTTTTTTCTTAGTTGTTACTTGTTTGACTAAGAACAAAATAATTTGCCCAACAGTATACGGCACACCACAGTAATCTCTATTCATAAAGACATAGGGCCGAGTAGACCAGATTTCTAACAGTTCAGGCAGACAACAGAACTCATTACACTATATTAGCACTGGGATGTTTAGACAGGTGGGGTTTTTTTTAAGCTGTTTTTTTGTTTATTTGTTTGTTTTGTTTTTTTTTTAAATTCCAGGCTTCTTCTTTAATTGAGCTTCCTGGTATTGTCAGCAGAAATTTCCAACTAATCAAAAAACCAAACCAAACAAACAAAAAGCTTGTCACAGGACCTACCTGTAAACTTCCAAATGCTACAAATGCTGACTTCACCAGCCGAAGCCCTCACAACAACTCACAATTAGATCCATACACAAGTAAAATGCGTCTTTTCCCTCTAAAAATGTGAATTCTAAGATCTAGAAGAAGCAGTGTGACACCTGGCATTACACTCTGACCAAAGCAGTGCCTCAATCATCTATTGCTTAAGATGTCATGTGGATGCCTGACATATAACACATTGTTTATTCGGACATCTTCTTAGTGGTGAAAGACAAAACAAGAAAATAATACAAAATTCATATTAAGACAAAATGCAATCTATAATTTTCAAGATACGCAAACAACTATTATTACAAACTCTATAAAGATTAAAAGAAAAGCACAGAAGACAACGCAAATGTAGCAGGCAGCTCCCCAATAACACCAATACCATTCTCTTAGGTGAGACTGGCTGCCATCTTTAGCTTCATACTTTTTTCCCCAGTCTATGCCATACTAAATTCCCCCTCATCTATTTCCCATAGCTAAGCCCTCTAAATCTCTTCCCCAAGCTGCTGGTCTCTCTTAAGGCAGACTTAAAGAAGCATTACCTATGCTTCCGTTAATAAAAGGCTAACAACAACAACAACAATTTAAATCAGATTTGCTAATAGAGGTGATTGTAAAAACCTTGCTTTAGGATAAGGGATTAAATTCTCTTGCCATTTCCAATTCTCCCCACTAGAAGTCTAAGATACATGTCTGGCTAGCTGAAAGGGCAAGGTGATCTTATGGAAGAGATAAAAACAAAATTCACACTCTAATAATTAGTTTAGCTCTCAAAATTAAGACAGTAACAGAATACATTATTAAAACATTATTTTTACATGAAATCAACTTCCTTTGGAAAGACAGGGGACATAAATTAACCTCACCCACAGCTTAATTATTAATCTCCTACAAAGTTACAAGTTAATCACACAGTGTCCTGAACCTAAGTGAGCAGGGTAGGGCAAAAGCTTGTCTTTGCTCTGAAGGAGTTGGTTTTATGCTCTGCTATATATGAAGCAATATCAAACTACAAGCAGCATGCAATCCTATGCCACAGAAGGCAAAGAAGAGTTGAGAGTTATAAATGTATCACAAACAGTAACAGATTATTTTATGCATATCGCAAGGTACTGAATTGGAATTCCCTGCAGGGGATTATCAGAGATGCCATCATCAGAGGTGGCACCATATTAATTGCACCTGACCCACAGCAGAACTTGGAGTAGACCACAAAGGATGGTCACTGTCTAGACACAGTAAAAATCCCACTGAAACTATGTCAGGTTCCTGCTTTGCCAGCAGTCGCTGGCACACCAAATACCAGAACTTAAGTGATTATGTATGATGGGGAAGAGACAGAACAAGTATGAAGCTGAAGAGGAGGTTTTGTTGAATGCAGAGCTGCCACGAATGCCTGATGCAACTGAATAGCTGTAATCTTGTACCAAGTGAGAAAATAGACAGCAGTGAGTGGACCATGAAGAGGACGACTCAACAGAATCTGATGCTCTGCATCTAAGATACAGAAGTTTGAGGCAACATTCTCCTGCTAGTATTATGATCTATGTAGTATACAACTACTCTAAAGAAGGTTTTAGAGAAATATACTTTTACTATGACTCAACACTTTTCCAAGATTTCACTTCCCTTTCTACTCTTCCTTTTCTAGCATTTCACACAGCAAGATGCCCCTTCCAGCTATAAAAGATAATGATTCTCATCAGCATAAACACACAAATTCTCACAATTTCCTCCCAGTTCCAAAGTGTCAGTAAATGTATTTCCAATGCAATAGGTTTTGTTAAAACCCTTACCAGAATACAAATATTTCATCACAACATTCTAACCATCAGGCAGGAAATCATCATTACATAGATAAATTGTAGCACTTAGCAAACGTTCAGAAAGTATTTTCCCTTCCTTCCTCTCCCTCTTCCCCAGTCCCCAAGTTCCAAGATGCTTTCTCAGGCTACATGCTTTTCACCAAAGTAGAAGCAGTTTTGGCCTTAAACCACAACAAGCACTTAGCACACAAGATGTATAGGCACAGCCTCTAGCTACGGTAAGAGAACACTTCTGATGTTCATATGCAGACACCTAAGCCATTTTGGAGCTGCAAAGTAAAGCCTTTTTGCTACGTATGGGTTTGCTTAAGTTTTTATGAGACTGGGAAGCTAATGGAAAAAAAGTGGCGTGCAGAACTTTTATTATTACTGCCATTCCAAACTATCCTGTGTTACAAAAGAGAGGGTAACAGTAATATACCGATCCTCTCAGAGGCTTAGTACAACTCATAAGAATCCTTATAAAGCAAACACAGTCTTTCCACACTTCTCAAAAATAAGGCAAAGACACAGAATAGTTTAGGTTGGAAGGGACCTTAAAGATCATCTAGTTCTTTGGCAGGGACACTTTTCACTAGGGAGGCCATCCAACCTGGCCCTGAACACTCCCAGGGATCGGGCATCTACAGCTTCATTGTGTTGCCCTGGTTTTTCACTGCTAACGCGAACAAGGCATGCAGTGAAAAACCAGGGCAACATTCATTGGGCAACCTGTCCCAGTGCTTCACCACCCTCACAGTAAAGAATTTCTTTCAATACCTAATCTAAAACTACACTCAGTTTGAAGCCATTCCCCCACATCCTGTCACTACACACTCTCATAAATAGTCTTTCTCCATCCTTCTTGCAGGCTCCTTTCAGGTACAGGAAGACAGCAATTAGATCATCCCAAAGCCTCCTCTTTTCCAGGCTGAACAAACCCAGCCCTCTCAGCCTTTCCTCATAGGAGAGGTGCTCCAGCCCTCTGATCATCTTGGTGTCCTTCTGCTGGACCTGCTCCAACAGATCCATGTCCTTCCTGTGCTGGGACCCCAGAGCTGGATGCAGCACTGCAGGTGGGGTCTCACCAGAGCAGCACAGAGGGACAGAATCCCCTCCCTCACTCTGCTGCCCACACTGCTTTGAATACGGCCCAGGACACATTTGGCTTTCCTGGCTGCAAGTGCACATGGCCGGGTCATGTCCAGCCTCTCATCCACCAACATCCCCTTGCACTTGGTCTTGTTAAACCTCATGAGATTCCCACGGGCTCACTCCTGGAGCTTGCTCAGGTCTCTCTGGATGGTATACTATCCTTCAGGAGTGCCACCTGCACCCCTCAGCTTGGTACCATCTACAAAGTTGCCGAGGGTGCACTCGATCCCTTCATCTATGTCATTAATGAAGATATTAAATAACACCAGCCTCAATACTGACCCCTGAGGGACACCACCTGTCACCTATCTCCATCAAGACACTGAGCCATTGACCACTACCCTCTGGATGTGACCATCCAAGCAATTTCTTATCCATCTAATAGCCTAACCATCAAATCCATCTCTGTCCAGCTTAGAAAGAAGGATGTTGTGGGGGATCATGTCAAAGGCTTTAAAGGTCCAGATAAATGATATCTGTAATCCTTCCCTTTTTCCCTGATGGAATCAGGGAATCTCTGTCATAGAAGGCCACTGGGTTGGTCAGGCAGGAACCTTGGTGAAGCTGTGCTGGCTGTCCTGAATCTCAACACGTAACTGCTGTGAGCTGCTGCAATCACAGACTGCAAGGTTATAGAAAGTAAGCTTCTAGACAATAAAAGCAACATGCTTCTTCAGAAAAAGGAATCTCTTTTGGGGGATTCAGTCACTGTAAGTCTTGAATCAACTACCTTATGGAAAGGCAGCTGACTTTTGTTATCTTTACATGCATGTAATTCCAAGCCTTGAGCACAATCCTTTCTCAGCAATCAGCTCTGGTATTGCTGAAGAACTGCTTCAACTGAAGTTGTTTAAAAAAAAAAATTACACAATATTAAAAGAAGAAACTGTAACAAGCATTAAGGTTAGCAGTAAAACACTGTACATTGGGAAACCTGATGAGAATGAAGTACAACAAAAACAAAAATGCCACACAAATGAAACCAGAATAAGAGAAGTGGATCACACCACCATAAAAAAGCTTTTATCTCTGAAGAAATGAAGGATTTTTTCTTCACCTTTTTTTTTTTAAATTTTAATGAGAATGCAAAAAATACAATCCAAAATTGCTTGAGAAGATACTATGTCTGACAGAAAATAAACAGTCCTTACCATACTGCTCACCTGCACTTCTCTTTGAACATGAAGTTATACTGAATGGCTGTTGGGTCCCAACATTGATCCAACCTCCTGCTTTGCCTAGCTAGTTTCTCCGGATGGAACCACTGGGAAAAAACCTTACAGAACTAGTATTTTACTATATTCACAGAAGTTGCTTTATATATCACAGATTCCTCCTTGCCTTTTGTCCCTCAGTAAGGCAAGGAATATTGCTTCTTTCATGTTTTATAGACGTGCCTCACACAAGCAGTATTCAAGCTTGATTGACGTTGGAACTATGATAAACATGACAGAAAGCTGATTTATGTAGATTACACACAGCATTCTTGAGGCCATGCACAGTATTTTTAAAGGCTGCCTTACCTCCTGGAGCAGTAATCCCATCCTGCTTTGTCTTTTTGCAACTCAGGAAATTTCTTTCAAATTTGAAAGTAACCCTGGGCAACATGCAGCTCATGAAAGGTAGGTTTTCTAAAGAAAAATATCTGATAAGTTTATAGCTAATTTATTTCACACAAGAAAGGGGTTTTGCAAGATACATGATGTTCCTGATTCATGCATAGCTGCTTAACAATCCTCTCCAACTCTTTCCTTGCAGACAGTGTTCCTTCTTTTCTCATAAAAATGATGAGAAGAGAAACATGAAGATTTAAGACAAACGCTACATCCTGGGTAGACAAATGATGCACGACAGATTTTTATGTGCTAATCCACCATGTGATTATCTGAACAATTACCCAGTATCACTTAGAGAACAAATCCTCGCAGCTACACCCTCGCAAGAGAATTAAGTACAGAACTGAGACATGTACAGGCTTCTCAAGAGGGTGGCTCAGAGTTAACATGAGACCATGATCTTACGATAAAGCTTAAGACCCCTTCTATATGCTTCACAGCACACGATACCCATCTTCTGAATGCACATCACAAAATACACCGTTGTCTCAAACTGAGCCTGTATTACCTTATTCCATTTTAAGAAATGAGACATACCTCTCGGGACATAATTACACTGTAAGACTGAGCTGATCTAATTGACTGCTGCCACACAGAGAGCACATCTTGCTCCCCCTATTTCTCCCTGCCATTCTTGGTCACACACTCCCACTCACCCTTGGATCAGCTCTGTCACCCTTGATCTGACTGCACAGTAAACCAAGCCAACATACTAATCCAACCAGGCAGACAAAACTAACAACAACAAAAAAATCTGCCATTTTTTGAGAACTGGAATCAAGTTTCTGTGCTGTTGGAGAAAAAACAGAGCCAGTACCAGAGCAAGAACTGGGAGAATAGATGGGGAGCAACAAGTTCACCCCCTTCCATAGCAACAAACGGACAGACTAGTTATCCTGAAATACATAAACACACCCTTGGGGTCTTGTTAGATTTTAATTACAACTTTCTGCTGGAAACAACTCAAACCTATAAATATTAATGTCCAGACACTATACAGTACCATCTACTTCACAGAGTTCAAAATCCTCAAAGGTTTAGAAACATTCCAGAGTTGTGAAAACAACAACAGATAAACAATGTCAATGCTGTATTCAATGGCAGAGCAGTAACAGGACCTAATTTCTCAAAGGTATTTCTCTACAAGCTATGTAATTGCTAACTCCTACAGCAAGAATAGTTGCTGCTGCTCACCCATCCCTTTTTCTAAACAATGCACAACCACACAGCATTCCCCTCAGCTGCTGTTCTTATGGCTGACAGCAGTGCAACGTGTCTCATTTGGGCTACTCCCAGCAGTATGAAAGGAGGAGGGAAAAAAATAAATGCACCTCTGTGAGTGAAAATGAAGCTAGTCAGATTACAGTAAAGGCTGGAATAAGCTCCCCCTGACATGACCATCCAAATCTGCTGAGTGTTAAAATCAGCAGGGGCTGTAGCTTTCCGAAGGCCAGATAACTAATCCAAGGCTTTGCTTCACCCGTGTGTCCTTGGGTATTAGGTGACAAGGGGAGTGGAGGCAGGGAAGCACCCTGCGTGCAACGCACACTGTAAGGATCACTTACGCTTGTAACAAAGAGGATTTGTGTACACGAGGTACATGTTAGTGCCTCAGCTTCTTTCTGTCACCTTATTCAGACCTCAAAATACGAGGCTTTCAAGAAACAATCGTCAGCTTATTTAAATTTGTCTGTAACCACTCAAAAAGAGTCATTAAGCACTATTTCCTTTTCCTGGCTAGAAGAAATTTTTAAATTCCAGAATCAGAAGCAGAGCACACAATGCCAGTTTTATTCACTACTGTTGATGATTAACGATGCTAAAGTCTTTGTAATCATGTAATACTTTGTGTGCAACTAGAAATTTTCAGCATGTCTCTTCAGTTAGCTCTTCTAACTGCATCAAAGGCTTTCAAGCACAAATTGGTCTCTGCATTACAATCAAAACGCATATAAAATTGACACAACTATATATACACAAACTGAAAAAAATCAGCTGGAAAAAATCTGATAAATGGGAAACAGGAAGATTTGGAACAAGTTTTGAAGAACAAGGAAAATAAATAAAATGATTTATCCAAGTACTGCATGATAATACCCTCCATTTTATCTGCCCCCAAAGAGATCTGGGTTTAAAAGTGACCTTTTAAAAAGTAGGAATCAAATCAAAGTTCAATAGTAGCACCTCAGAGTTAAACTAAGACTTTTGAAGATTTGTGTCCACCACAAATGGACAGGAAAGGAGGGGAAAAAAACATTGGCTTTTCACTGTAGGTGAAACAAACATTTCTGTTTCTAGGATGCAGCACAAAAAAACCAGGTTTATTGTTACAGATTTCTTTTCTTGTAGTTGTAAAGGCAGATGGACTATGTTTATTTACTTATGTGTATGATGAATAGAGACTTCAAATATGCAAGTGAAAAGTTATTGAGATCCTCCCACTCCTAAATTTGCAACTTATATTTAAGATGAATAATGAGGGAAGAGATTAGAAAAATAGAAAGTAGAAAAATATATAAAGTTAGATAAAGCAAACATTACAAAAGGGAAGTTATCTATGATCTAACAATGACCAAGTCCATAAGAGTCAGAACAACAGAAATTTAGGTAATTAGATTTCTAAGCGCCACTGCTGCATAAGTTGCATAACAGCAACTTACTTGTATGTTGTTTTAGAGAGTAAAGTCAAGATGCAACAAAAATAATAATTCTGCTAATATGATTATCCCAATCAGACATTATTCAGGCCAAAGGAGGGCAGAATCTTGGTCTGTTCATTAGCTTTCTAACATCAAAGAAAAAAAAAAAAAAAATTATTTCCAAAACTGAGAAACATGTTTAATAGAGAACCTTACCAGCTATCCAGCACATGCAGACAGATAACCTGTAACTACCTAAATGAACCGTAGCCACATTTGATGGTACTTTATTTTAATCATCAAAGGCAAATATGCTAAACTCATAACTGAAAACCCTTATCCCTCTTTTATCCTAGGAACCTTAAAACAAAGCACAGCAGAAATTCAGTGCCAAAATCATGCTGAGTTTCTCCAAGTCATGTTTTTTCTCAAAGTACTCCAAGTTAGAGAATGATAATAATCTTGATCACATTTTCTGTTGTGAACATGTAATTAATCTAGAAATTAATTTTTTAACTCTCTCCCTCTGCTAATAATAAAATTCCAGGGTCAAGCTCTAGCTCTGAGCATGTGTACACAACTTTCACGCCCATTTACTTCAAAGGTCATACTGGTAATGACTTTTGATTTATTACTAATTCTTAAACATAAGAGAACCTTAAGCAGAAGTGCACCCTAAAATACCAAAGTATAACTTTCATCACTCAAGAGGATCTGAACTGGCTCAGTATGCATCTGACTCAAAGTCTTCCTAGGATATTATTAAATATTCTTTGTCCCACATCTTACAGTAACAGGTGAGGCTGCAGGTGGCTGAGAGGTTTCCCCAATGTTACTATTAGTATTGCCTAAGCAAGAGAAGTTGCACCTTTATGACTGGTGCACAATAAAGGAAATTGTGACTTATTTTGTCTCCCAGAAAAATTAGGTTTAACTAAAACTACATCATCAGTAAATCTAGCATGCTTTTTATATATATAATTTTCACATCTCTTGGCTACTGACTCAATCACAGATTACTAGTGAAACAAAATTTAATTAATTTTGCTTGAAGACTTCTATTTCTTACATCTAAGACATGCTTACGTATATGTAGAAAATAACTGGGAGTCAACAATGCTTGAGCCTACTGAAGATCAAGTCTTGCTGATCTGGTTGCCTGGCCACTATACCTGTACTGCTATTGCTCAGATTTCAAGTATTTAAAGTGTGGTAAAATGAACGCTTATTTAGGAATTTAGAAAAGAGGGGCAGGGGGAAGGGAATCAAAAAGTGTGAGCATGTATGTGAATGGCTGGAAGACAACCAAGATACTGATCATTCTGACCTTTCAAAAGGGTCAAGGTAGTAAAAATGACGCAAAACTAAATCCAAGGACAACACAAGTAATTTATCTACACAACATATGTTCCAGTACATGGCTTGTTACATGAAAAATTCTTACCAAAATGTATATGTCAGTTACTTGGGATACATGCAATCCTAAATCAGAACTTTTAAACCCTTTCTGAGGAGTAGTATTTTTAACTCTTTTACTTAGTAGAGAAGAGAGCAGAAGTAAACTGTGTTCTTGAACTTTAATTTCAGTGTGTCAGGGAGGATAAGTAGGTCTGGAATGATGCACTTAGTATCACACAAAAAGAAGTCTTAGGACTGCACAAGTCAAAGGAACTCCTGGTACGAAGTACTCAATAATATCTGTTCAGCTTTTTTTTTTTTAATATATTAATGAGTAATCAACATAAAAGATAAACACAATTAATAAATACGTATTTTTAAATCTTTCCATTTGATGTTTCACAGTGTATTTGCACTGAAAAAAAAATCTTCTTAACGCAAGCTAACGGATCAGGCCTTTAATAAAAATGTATTATAATACTTTGGATTTCATCTCACTGAACATTAGTGAAGGCTGTTAATTAAACCTCAAAGACCCCGGATGATTTAAACCGTTATTTCATAATTGCTGAGGTACAGCTAATTTGAGTGAGCCACTGCAGTCAATTAGTGCAACAAATGCTTTGATGTTACAAAGCAATTTTGCATGACATGAACATCACTCCGCAGGACATAAGAGTTGTTAGTATGTGAATAAGGGAAAAAATTTCCCTGCCTTTAACAATTAAGTCTGCTTTCTCAGAACATCTTCACCCATGTTCTCTGAGCTTGTTATTACAATGCTGTGAAATCTACGTGAGAGGAAAATAAACATCTTGGTAGTACACAAAGTAATAAGAATTTACTTTCTGGTTTTGTCTGCTAGCATTTTAATCTTTACTTTAATAGCTGAATCACAATAAGAAATTACTGTGGCATTGTAAACCAGCAGGAAATACAAATTTTGGTTACATCTATGGAACAAACTGGAGGCATCCTCTTATGAGACATATGCACTTGAAAAATTCAGACTTCCAAGAGATTACGGCAACACTATTCAGGTTTTATTGTTGGTTGGTTGGGGTTTTTCTCATCTCACTATAGCAAGCCCAAGAAGCACCAACAACATTTCTTTTGAAACACAGCATTAGAATATGGGAAGCACAAACCCTACTAGAATTCAGTGAAACTGCAAAAATGACAGGTCACAACTGGGAATTGTCTTGCTGGCTCCCAGCAGTGTCACCACAATGGAACCACCTAGTTGAATCCTCCACAGTTTCCATCACAGTATTTGCAAACATGTTTAACAGCAATACTCCAGTGTGCCAGACACCACTTCGCACTGCAAATATCTACTTTTCGTATTGTAAAAATCAACTAAAACCTGGTAATTTCCAGGAATATACAGCTGATCACATTTCAGTGTCTAACTATAACTGCAGAGTCTGAAAGTGTCATGTTAGGGCTATTGTGCAGTTCTCATATTTAAATCTATCTACAAATCAAAACTCACAGCATGGTTGAAGTTAGAAGGGATCTCTGGAGGTTATCTTGTCCAAACCCCCTGCTCAAGCAGGGCCACCTACAGCTGTCCTGCCAGGACCATGTCCACACAGCTTCTGAATATCTCTGAGGAAGATTTCACAATCTCTCTGGGTGAGCTGTTACAGTGCCCAGTCAACCTCACAGCAAAAAACTGTTTCCTGATGTCAGAGGGCACCTCCCATGCTCAGTCTGTGCCCACTGCCTCTGGTCCTATCACAGGGCACCACTGAAAGGTGCCCGTCTCCACCTTCTTTGCACCTTCCCTTCAGGTATTTATATTCAGCCTTGATAAGATCCCAAACTCACATTTTGCAAATCTTCCAAGAAAATACCTGCCTCAGTTTCTCAGAAGTGGTTCTAAAATCTGACTTACAGAACCATCTAGCACTTGCTATATACTAATTACCTGGGCAGCGTAAAATTAGCCTGTCTAAAATAAACTATATTGGAACTTGTTGACGTTCTTAAAATATGCTGAAAAACATTCTAAGAATCATAAAAAGACAACAAATAACCTTGTATGTAAAGTACTAAAAGACAGATAAAATTTTAGATTAAAATAAATTATGAGCTCATTTATTTATGGAAATAAGAGTTTGCAAGGACATGCAAACAAATAAATTACGTGGAGAGAAAAAAAATCATGTAAATTGTATCTTTATTTTCAGCCTACCTCCTCTCCAATGCCTTCGCTAGCAGCTATAAATGCTGATAACGTTCTAATTTTAGATAGGCCAATTTAAACAAAGGTAGGAATTCACTACATTTATTATTGTGACCATGCAATCCAAACAAGAAAACATACTTATATCCTCGGAATTTGAAGGCATAACTTTTATTCCTACCACAGCTTTTCAGGACAAACCCAAATCTTAATAGAATGTATTTTGCTTTAAATTTGCAGTGAGAAACAAAACGTAAGCTCAAAAGAGGACTTTTACCCCCCTAACACTGATAACACTTTTTCTGAATCTGCTTCCTTACAAGCAACAGTGTAAAGAACCTACCCTAAAGTACCAGTTCCTTATGAGTTCATCAATATTTGCCGAGCTGACGTATTGCCATTGCAGAGCTTTCCCTTCGCATACCCAAGACGGCAACAACCGGTCAAGTCTAAAACCAGGTATGGAAACTTCAAAGCCAGACAAACACTGTTCCTATCCATGTTACTGGAAGGCAGGTAAATATCCTGTTTAATAACTCTAGCTAATTTGGTAGTAGTCCAAGACAAATACAGTTTTTGGAGGGTTTTTTCCCTGCACGAGGTAGCTTTATTGATTAAAAAAAACCCCACACACAAAAAAAACCCGAGAGAGAGCGAAAGGCAAGCCTGACACATATCGAAGATGGAGTCAC